>JAEQBH010004277.1:0-227530 GCA_016808115.1 Tetrastigma voinierianum | reverse complement strand
GGAGTTCTTTGAATTTCATGCACCTTTAATGTCAGTTGGAGCTAAGATAGAAACCTAGTGATAAAGAGGTTAAATGACCCTGAGCACTAATCATATTAGATAAGAGCCACGAGAAACATCGTATATTAGATAATGGAATGGAACCTCGTGATTACATAGTAAGACTGGTCCAACAAACACTAACACCTTTAGCTTTTGCACCAATAGTCACTACGCCAGCTACATAGTTACATTAAGAGTAATTTAACTGGGTTTCACTTTCACTTAGCCATCATAGTTACGAAGCTTGAATGACAAATAAGATTGTAATTTTGTACTTAGCCTCCCACGATTAAGGTTTTCCTCAGACTACATCCATCTTTGAATACAATCAGACATTTGATCTGTTTAGTTACCTGCGTATGGTGTAATTTTCATTTCTTATTGCATATCTTTAAAACACAATCACGCAAACACTTACTGCTTGCCCAAAGAATGTCCTCTAACACTTGAATCAATTTTCAGATTGTCCATATGTTTGTGGACAAAAAATTAAAACTAATTGAGCACCTAAGTTTCTGACTAATTTTTCGAAACTGCAATATAAACCATGGATCTAATCGACACTATTGACAAGGGAATCCCATGCACCTAGACAATCTCATTCACATACAACTCATGGTCCATCCATGAATAGTTGCTTCGACTGGTGTGAGCGTAATTTGTAAGTTTGTTGACAATTACCCATAATCGAACGGCATTGTGAGGGAAAACCGGACAAAATCCATAGACGTTGGGTCCCACTTCCATTTGAATCGGGATGGGATTTAACCGACCTGACGGTACTGATGTTTAGCTTTTACTTGTTTGATGTCAAGATTGACATACTCTACTATATCTTTTTCATCCCTTACCACCAATAAAAATTTTATTTCAAATGCCACATTCCTTTATACCTTCGACGTGGTTAATACGGCATTGTGGTCATCTCTCATTTCAAGGCTTAATCTCGACATTCTAGCATACATATAATCTACTCTATAATATAATCATCTTCTTCTATAGAATAGTCGTATTTATTCATTTTGATAAATGGACTCTTTTGTAATGACACATTTTTCAGCACCAATCATCATCCGCCTCAACTGCATAGCTTTTAATTTAGTCGACAAAGTTCCATCGATGTAATTCTCATATCGTGTTTTAGGGACAAAACGTAATTGCTTACTGCATAAGGTCCACCACCACATTAGCTTTTCTTAGGTGGTAATCAATTATGCAACCATAGTCCTTAAACAATTCTAGCCATCGATGTTGCCTTAAGTTTAGTTCCTTCTGAGTTAATAGATACTTAAGACTCTTATGATCTATAAATATTCTACATTTTCACTATATGCGAGGTCGCCATATTTTCAAAGCGAACACCATCGGGCCGCCAATTCCAAATCATGGATAATTCTCGTCTATGCTGCTTAATTGTCTTGAGGAATATGCCACCACTTTTCCATCTTGCATCAATACATCCCAAACCAATCCTTGAAGCATCACTATACTACGGTATATTCTCACTGAGTAGCCGAGTCAACACTTCTCGCTTTCAACCAAAGATTTTCTTTAATTTGATCAAAACTCATCGACATTTGTCATCTCATTCAAATTCACCCCTTTCCAGAATTATTTGGTAAGTGAAGAGGCTATGATGGAGAATCCCTTTACAAACCGTCAATAATACCCAGCTAAACCCAAGAAACTTCTCACCTATGTTACATTTCGAGGCGGTTTCCAATTCACAATCGCTTCAATCTTTGCAGGGTCCACTCTAATACCCTCTATAGACACAATATGGACTAGGAGTGATACTTCCTTAAGCCAAAAATCACATTTTCATAACTTTGCAAACAACTTTTTCTCTCTCAGGATCTACAACACTATCCTCAAATGTTGTTCATGTTCTTATGCATCCTTAGAATACACCAAGATGTCATCTATGAATACCACTACAAATTGATCCAAATAAGGGTGGAATACCCTATTCATCAAGTCCATGAATGCGACCGGTGCATTAGTCAACCCAAATGGCATTACTAAAAACTCATCATGACCATATCGGGTTCTAAAGGCTATTTTTGGGACATCAACATCTTTCTCCCGAAGTTGATAATATCCCAATCGCAAGTATATTTTTGAAAAGACACTCGCTCCTTTCAACTGATCAAAAAAATCTTCTATTCTCAGCAACGGGTATTTATTTTTCACTGTTACCTTATTTATTTGCCGATAATCGATGCACATTCGTAGAGTGCCATCTTTCTTTTTGACAAACAAAACCAGGGCACCCCAGGGTGAACCACTAGATCGGACGAATCCCTTATCCAATAGTTAATTAGTTGAGTCTTCAACTCTTTAATTCAAACAGAGCTATATGGTAAGGTGCCCTAGAAATAGGAGTTTTTCCATGTAAAACTTCAATAGCTAGATCTACTTCTTTCGAGAACCCGATAATTCCTCAGAAACACATCAAAGAATTCCTCATCACCGAATATCTCTAGATTTCCACTGCCTCTCTAGAGTCACACCAAGGCCAAAAGGCTTAATAACCTTTTCTAAGAAACGCTGGCTTGTAAGAAGAAATTATATTTGACATTGGTCTAGATCGATACCATGTACGCTACTTCCTCCGATAAAATAAAAACATTAGCACTATTGTTTTTTATCACAACCACTATAACTGATGTTTGGGAGCAAATGACCCCAATATCAAGCTTTCAACCTATGGAAAAGGCAATGTAATCAGATCAACAAAAAACTCTCTATCATGGATCATTAGAGGACAGTTCTTATACACTCGGTTGACTCTAACACTATGCCCCAGGGGACTAGTAACATGCATGTCATATGCTAAAGGCTCTACCGATGGCAAAATTGTTCAATTCATATATAAGAATGAGTAGAACCTGGATCTACTAAAATATGCATTTCAGTGTCATAAAGAGTGAAATTACCTGCGATAACTCTTGGTGCACCCTCATATTCGAGAGCTCTCATAGCATAAGTCAGGCTGGGGATGTAATAGTAGGGCAATTTACTATTTTTGATGCAATACTTCTTCTATTTTTCCATGAACTACCTCGCCCTCTACCCCTATCACGTGTCAATGGAGGTACATTAGATCTTCCTTTGCTACTTCCTTGAGGATTTCTAGAACTCCCTGGTCCTTGTGGACAATTTACTATAAGATGGTTAGTGCTTCCACATCGGAAACAACCCCCGATCAACCATCCGCAAGGTCAGACGATGTTTGTGGTCAGGCGGCATTCAAGTCTTTCTTCTTGTCTGGGCTGGGGCGGGGTTCTTACCAACCCAGTCATGTAGGCCCTTGTCTTCTACCTCTAGTAGTTGAACTATCTACAGATTCAACTTGAGACTCTCTAATTCTTTTACCCGAGGAGGAACTACCCCTAGAGAACTTTATCTCTGATTTTCTTTCCTGACTCATCATTTCAGATTTCTCAATCTTCATAGCTGCTTGCACCAATTGATAGAAATTCACCACTTGCAATGATGTAACAGTCATGAGGTACATTTTTATAGACTCCTTTAGGCCATCCTCAAACTGTTTACATCGAAAAGTTTTAGTAAGAATTAGTTCTGGTGCATACTTACTAAGGTGACTAAACTCTTTCTCATATTCCGCCACTGTCATTTTCCCCTGTTTCAGATTTAGGAATTGTTTCCACTTGGTCTCTCTATAATCATCGGTGACATACTTTGTATGAAATTCTTGAACAAAGAAGTCCCATGTAATTGGGTCTGGAAGCAGTGGATTTCTTAAACCAACTTCCACCAATCATAAGTCGCACTCAGTAAGTGAGACCGCACACTTAGCCATTTGTCTGGGGGGACATTTACTTTATCAAAGCCCTTGCGCTTCTCTAGCCAAAACTTAGCTTTTATTGCATTCTTCCAAACTTGTACAATGAAATCTTTCTACTCTATGCTTTCTTACCAAATCAACTAGAACTCTAGGGCCTGTGAGAGCTCGATCTAAGACCTCGCACATCCTAAGAAATTTTTAACGCTGCTGACACATGTTCACTTCTAGTTTAGCCGAAGGACTATAAGCATATGGATTAAGGTCCTTTCTTTAGTTGTTTCCTCCACAACTTCATGGGATTGGTCCATTCTAGTTAATATACCAAACAAGGACATCCACATTAGGCTAACACAATACTATGTAGATACTCTTCTTTAACCTAATAGCTTGTGAAACGCCTAAACCCAGGCTCGATACCACTTAACTATAACGCCTCTTCCCCCTACCGCCGGGCGAAGAGGCATCACATGGGGCGTATAACCTGTTAACCCGACACAGGCTCATTTCAGCATATATTAATGAAAACATAAAACTTGTAAAACTACCACCATAAATGGGTGTTTAAATTGTCTTGTACATATATGCCTGAGTCCAACTACTTATATTTACACAAGTTCCACTATCTCAAAATATTACATTTACATTTTCATTACAACAAAACTAATTCGGGGACCTTGATGAGTGCCCAAAACACTTATCATATACCCACGTTTTATCACGCCTTTCCACTCTCTTTTATCCGGTAATATGTGCTTATTGTCATATATCCGATACTTGGTTTCGTGCATTTCGGGTGAAAAAGGCGCATTTGGAGGTCGTGGTGGAGATATGAAGAAGGATACAGATCTACCAACGCCGCTAAGTCCAACGCTATGACGCTGGAGGTCACAATATAGCTCTTCATCAGTTAACGCCGCGACGCTATACATCGCAACGTCAGTCGAGACTCAATCAACGAATTTAGATATAAAAAAGAAAGGAAAAAGGAAGAAAGGAAGAGAACGATACGAGACTACTGTCTACATAGAGTGACTCAAGAGATCGGTAATTCCCGTATTTTCAGATTTTCTTTCTCGAAATTTCCTATTGATTAAAATCAATGATTGTACGACCAAGAGGATGTTCTAGTTTTATTTCTAGGTTTGGCTTAATTTTGTTACATTCTCGTATGGATTAGTTTCTTGATTTAGTTTATTCAGATATCTATGGATTTGATATCGACTTGATTTCATTTCTCAAGTTAATTACCTGCACGGTGGCCAACATGCTTTTTCCCGAATCTAAGATTGAGAGATAAAGGTTCCTGGGGATCCGGGTAGTGTGATACTTGGTCAATTGAAGAGTAGAGATCTCTTGGTTCCAAGTGTGGCAATTAGGGTTTAACTACTTAAGCGCTTCAAAGTTGAGGGTTGATGTAGAGATGCGATATGTAATGCCCCAAAAATACCCTAGAATTTTTATAATAATTTTATTATATATTCCGGGTATGAATTGAGCCAAACTTGGGTTTTTTCAAGAAAACTGATAAATTGTGAAATGTGAAATGAATATGTGAGCATATGATTAAATGTTATATGTTAAAATGAGAAATTGATTGAACCCTAAATAAACCCGAGGTAAAAGGGCAAATTTAAATTGATAAAATGAGGACCTATATCAAGAATAGAAAAACTTGTTCGCTAAAAGTGAATTAAAATGATAAATGAAAGTGAAATTAAGACCAAAAGGAGAAAATGAGAATGGAATTTGTGTGTGCTTCAAACACGCCTTACACTTAAAATGAGGGAATAAGACCAAATGTGGTCTTAGAAGAGCACATTTATGCATTTGGGCAAAACGAATTTGGGAGAGATTGAGAGGAGAAAAGGAGGAAAAGCTAGGGCAAGGTGAGAAGATCAAGCAGATTTTGGTGTGATTTCTTCCATTTCTGCTTCTATGATCAAGCATCTCGTGAAGAAGATTCACAAAGGATTCAAGGTATGAACCTAAACCCTAGAAAGTCAGATTGATGTTTGTTAGAAACCCTAATCCATCCATGGGTTTTGCTTATGGTTGGTTTAGGATGATGTTAGGATGTTATTGGGAGTGATTCCTGATAGGCCGATTTGTGCTATGTAAAATGTGTACGCCTATGTGCGCAAGTGCACGCGTCGCCTCAAGTAATATAATGATAAGTGAGTATAGTTCCCATGGAGAATTAGGTTACTAAGTACAGACTCTAATCTAGCCTATGCTCTATTTGGATGGTGGAAAATCTGTAGAAAAACTCAAAGACACTAATCTAGGCATGCAAGAATAATTGTATAAAGACTAAAAGCTCAGGGCATAGATTTAACCCAAACAATGATATATATGAACCTCCTAACCCAATTAATCATGATCACTTCATCATGAAGATGGTGATTTCACTAATGTATATTCGCATCTCTCTCAAGCATCCACACACTACCTAGAAGTATATATTATACTCTAAATTATGGTTCAACACATTAACTATAATCTTATACAACATCTCAGCTCAGAAACTTTATCTTCTGATAATTAGAGATGTAAACTATATGATGTCACTTTGTTCTCATACTTCTTGATTTTAACTAAACCATAAACAAGTGTTATTAATTAAACATCACAATATGATCCAATAATATTTAAATATAAAATATAGAATAAAACATCATCAATAATAGATTCATATAAACATAAAGTTTAATATTCAACTTCCTTTTAGAAAACCAATTAAATATATGGAAAAAGTAAATACAACCATCAAAAGAAAGAAAAACATAAAAGGAAAGAGGGAAAACAAATTCGGCGTTGAAACTCCCTTATTCTCCTACATTATCTTCTTCAATCCATCTTCTTCCCCAAAGAGAACCATGCCCTAGGGTGTTTCCAAACCCTACCAAAAACGTCCCCTCGAACTTCTTTGCCTCAAAATCGCTCCCTTTTTATATCTCGGAACTCGAGCCCATCAATGGCCCAGAATTTTAGAGTTTTTCGAGCTCCCGTTTTGGAAAGGGAGACCTCGCTACGCTGCGAAGAAAGGGGGCTTCGCTGCGGTGCACTGGGCAATCACACGGCATTCGTGTCTCATCATGCGTAGCTCCTTCGCCGCGACGAACCTGAGGCTAGTCCCCTGTTTTTGCTCCAACTTCATAAGGCCATAACTTTGTCATCCGTGATCCGGGAGCCTGGGATGGTACCGCTGGAAAGATCTTGAAGTGTAGAATCTAGATATTTTAAGGAAAACACTTTTGAAAAACTGGTTTATAAAGACTGAATATTCAAAATTCTCCAACTGGTAACCTTTCAGCTCTCTTCTCTTCTTCCTTCAACTACCAAGAGTCATAACTTTGTCATTTGAAGTCCAAATGGAGTGAATAAGGTCTTTTGGAAAGCCCTTGAAGTATCCTATTTATCCATATCAATATTGTAGCAATTTGGGATCATTGTGTAGCTGAAGACATCAAAACACAGTAGCTTCTGCTGCATGTGTTGTTTGCTGATTTTTGGGCTTTATCTCTTTGTTTTTGCTCCATATAGGCCCAAGGATGAATCTAATCACAAATTGAACATTTGTGAGCATTATATCACATATTCATATAATAAAGTTACTAAAAATATAAGTAAACATAGGGATAAAATGAGTATAAAGTATACTCATCAATTCCCATGTTTTGTTTTGGGATTTTGAGGATTTTTGGAGGAAATCGTGAAAAATGAGGAAAACTGAAATCTCTAAGAAAAAATCAATTCTACGTTAGCGTAGGAACCCACTCCGCGGCATAGACCTACGCTTGCTAAGGCGTGGGATGCCCTCACTGTGGCGAGGCAGAGGTGGCAAAATGGCACCCCTCAGGTACGCCGAGGAGTAGCAAAGCTACGCCGCAGTGTAGATACTGTTCACAGCAAGCAAATTTTAGATTTTTGTTTCCGAACATCTCGTATTCATACACCGATAGTTTAAGGACCCTGATAAATGATTAATAGGGGTTCAAATAAGAATGAAACTAAGTGAACATCTCGGTGAAGCTTCGCTTCGCCTTGGCGAGTTCGTCTTTGGGCAGACTTAGTGTCTTAACTCAAAACCGTTAACGAAGATTAATTGTCATCCACAAAAAAAATGTATAATAATTGTTTATCCACTAAGAGTGACGTAATTGTTATTGACTAGGGAGGGGTGAGGATCACCTAACCTAGGACCGAGATCGAAGAAAGAGAAACGAGAGCCGACAGCTTCGGTTAGTTCTTCGGACCTCTATTCCTATTCAAGTATTGTTGCTCTTGTTCACTGGAAATTATATTCATATTCAAGGCCAGAATTAATAAATAAACTCGAAATGAGTATATGGAATGAAATATATCCTTGAAATGATATTACGAAAGTGCATATGGACGCGGAAAATGTGATATTTGGAAATGTTTGACACCATTTTGGATGTGAGTAATAATCGAATTGTAAACGAATTGGTCAATTCTGACATCTTGAATTGAATCGATAACCGGGAATAACCAACATGGCGGATGCAACAATCGCCATCCGCTATGAAGGCAAATCAAATTGCAATGTCCTACATGGCGGGATGTACCAATTCCAAGATCCGTCATGATGATGTATGGCATTGTTAAAATGTCCCACTGGCGATGCACCAACGTATCCGCCATGTTGTCGTATGACATTTTTAAATGACTACATATGGGTGCACCAATCGGCATCCATCATGGAGTGGGGAGCACGAAATTTAACATAAGCACATTACCGAATGATAAAAGGACGGATTCACCGAATGGAATCACATGAATGTGAATTTGTATATACAGCGGAAATAACAAACTTTGATGTGTGAAAGTGAGATTTGTAAACTAAATAATGCCCTTAAGAGTATATGTTTGAATCTCATGATTTGAGTTAAATGATTTGTTGCATGAAAATGCATATTTTGATATGATTAATGATTTGTAAAGTGAAAAGCATGTGAAACGGTCAAGTGCGAGTGGTTGTTTTACATTGATCATGAATGAAGTAGTGCGTGGTCAATATAAAAGCATGTCTTATATTAAACTGAATTTCCAGTATAGAACCAGATAGAACCACTAAGCATGAAAATGCTAGCGTGTAATTTTAATCATGTAGGTATCGAGGAACAGAAGAATAAGAATAAGAAGCGAGTCATAGAGAGGCGTTATACAGGGCATATACCTCGTCATATGCATATCACTTTCTCTTGAACGTGTGATATTTGTAAAAGAGTTAATCTTCGAACTATTATTTATATCATTTTGTAAAGCGCAGGATACGCCTATGTTGTAAAACGATATAAAAGTAAATGTTTGCGGGCTTCACTATTTCCAAACAGCCTCAATTGAAAACTCTAAAACAGAAGACATGAATAAAATGCTTTGATAAGAGGCGAAACGTTGAGTAAACCGAGCCTGGGTTTGACTGCGCATTCGGCCTCGGGCCGAGGATTCGGGTCGTGACACTTTTGAAAAAAATAAAAAGTAAATAAAAAGAATTAAACGAGCATCCTGGAATCGGTTCGGATCCGCCAATCGGCCGACTGGTGAATGGGTGCTACTATAAATCACTTGAAGTAGATAGGCAAATATACCTAGAGAGAATATCTCGTGAGGGCACGATCAACCCCGTCAAAGGTGCATCCGTTAATATACTGAATAAAATTTTTTACATAGATTATAATCCATTGAATGTGGCAAGGGGAGACAAAACCCTAGCCCTGATCAATTGAATTAACAACTCGTTTAGGATCAACTTTCTGTCATCATAGCCGTAATTCATTTGAATTTGAGATCCGGATAATACTCTAGGGCCGAATCCGATATTCAACACACTTTTCCTTGTGGGAACGACACTTGACAAGCCACTATATTACGTACACTTGACGCGTATACTTGCACGGACGAGCCTACGTTTTTACATTAATTTTACATAACCTATCCGGAGCCCGTTGACAGGCCGCTAGCGTGAGTGTGTAAGATTAGGTGGGAAACGCAAACTCGTGTGCGCAAGGTACTGCACGAGCTGACGAGGTAGTGGTTAGTCAAGTTTCGCTCTCGGCAGAAGCTGTCGACCATCGATTTAATGACTACAATATTCGATCTAATCCTACGCACCATAACTAAAATTATCGGAGTTAACAAAAAACTTAAAATCGATGTATCACTATATCATGATGAGAAACCTGTATTTTACCGCCTCCTACACACTTGATGGATGTCAATTCAATTAAGGACTTATTGAAATATTCATAAGGAGTTATGTTGGCGTTGATCTTTCCTACAAGATATTCTCTCGGTATTACATTTGGCCTATCTCGCCAATGGGGATGTATTGCATTTCGCCTCAACCCTCGACTAAACGCCTAAATGTGCAAAACTCCTACTCACACTTTAGTCTGAATATCTCTATTCTTTGACTACCCAAGTGTTGCTTTAACCATGTCCCTAGAAGTCATCTTCGCTCGATCTCAAACTCCTAGCTTTAGCATGTCACGGTTGGCCAGACAATAACATGTAATTAAATCCAGAATTTAAGCAAACATATGAACTCATATTAATATTCAAATAAGTCAAACTGAAATCAATCCATCAAACCGTTAGGTTGATAAAACCCAGAGAGTAGTTCAGTTCATCAGATATTCATTACGATTGAAGAATTCGGACCATGAAGTAGGTTGAGAAGAACTACGTAAAAACTGGCGCGATCTTTCCGTACCGTATCTCCTTCTCTTTCTTGTCGATCCAATCCCCACGCCTTCAAAAAATCTTCCACGTATACCTCGAGACGTGGCCCATCAATGGCGGAAAACAGTTCGCCGACTTCCCGTTGGAAAGGGACCTCACCACGCTGCGGAAAAGGCTGCTTTGTTGCGGTGTACGAGGCCCTCAACCTCGTATCCCCGGGCTTCTTGCCGGGCCGAAGGGTCTGCCACGCTGGTTACGCCACGAAGGGTCTTTTCGCCGCCGTGTACCGCAGCACTTCGCCGTCCACCTTTTGCCGGCTTCGCTTATGTGTCCGTTTTTTGTCTTTTAGCCGCCTCTTTGATTCCAGCGACGCCCATATTCTATAGAACAATATTATGAGGGATTTTAGCATAATATTAATGAAAAGACTGTAGAACTGCGATTTAGCTATAAAGAACACCGAGAATTCAACTAAATGCACGCATGATTCATCCCGATCAACACCCCCAAACTTAGCTTCTTGCTTGTCCCCAAGCAAGAATAGACTCCACCTAGGGCACACAAGAATAACGTGAAACTATGTGACGATATGGGTTAAGCACACATGACAATAGCAAGAAGGAGTCCATATTAACCAGTTCAAAAGATACAGAGACTACCTTGATTGTTTAGCTTTCAAGAATCTGCACTGGGTCGGTCTCCGTTGACCAAGTAGGTCAACCCCATTTTTAGTGCTCAATACTTTTTCCCAAGGAGTCTAAGTGCGGTTAAAGTGTGATCTCCAATGTATAGTTTGACTGCAACTCCCTCAAACGTGAATCGAACTCGCCTATTTGGAATAGCTGAACACAGTACGAGAACGCACTAATTTATTCACTCAAATTTACTCTAAGGGGTCCCCAAGACAACCGAGAAGAGTACTAGTACCGAGAGGTTTTAGGTGAGGGTTCCTATACGGATCCATCGGGCTTCCCACCGGGCTGTTATGGCACCGGGCATTCAGTTCCCCAGGTCTCACCCCAACACTTAACCAAACTCCTCAGGTCTCGTGATTGTGAGATCATCCACCTGAACCCATGTAGCGTAAAAGGAAGTCACGGCTCCCCGCCGCTTGGCTCAGTGGCATTAAACTTTGAAAGCCCCTCGACTGCTCTTGATTCGATTGATGATCCATTACTGTTGTTATTATTATTATTGGCTGATTATTATTTTTTTTGTATTATTTGGGGTTCAAAGGCTATCCACTTTTTCTAAGGTGTCCCATCACTTAGGTGTTTACTCCTAAGGTTCGAGAACTCTCAGATGGTGTGAGTCCAGAGTCAAAGAGGCACACCCCGAGATCACGTGTGTGTGTTATATCTACTTCCGGGAATTGAGCCCCCGAGATCTAAAAAAGGGCACAGACATGGTTATTTCACTTACACAACGCAAATCTAATTGTCAACTCGAGTCCCGCCATTGAACATAAGTTGTTTCGCACATTTACAACTCATTGGCCATCATGCTCAAAATTGGGCAAGTGGATACTCAATACCAACTCTAGAGACTGTCATATTATAATATGTGCAATTTGCATACATGTTGGTGCATGGGAAACAACCTAACATAAAAAAAAAAAAAAAAAAAAAAGAACCGCAAAAATAGCAAAAATAAAAAATGACCTAAACACGTAAAAATAGAAAAATACAAATGGACTCAAAACATGCAAAATAGAAAAAGACCAACATGCAAAAATAGAAAAAATAACCCAAGTCACAATAAAATTAAGTCAAAATAATAGTCAATAATAAACTAAGTCACACCCCATACGCCCACACCCCTAAACTTAAAACTAATAAAGGTTCTCACGGCGTAAAGAAAGGTAAAGAAATACGCCGTTAAAAATCACTAATGTGGTGGCTACGAAGGCATATGTGAATGATAAAGATGGGCTATCGTTGAGCAATCCGTCCTCGATGGCACGGGATGGTGGCCATCTCACCGATGGAATCCATGTCCTCGCTCGCGGGTAACTGTGTGCTCCCGAGACTAGTCCCAATAGCGCGGGCAAGCGGTGAGTGGCATGATCCTGCCCGCCAGTGGACTGGTCGAACTAGAGGAGACCTCGTGGTCGCCGCGGGTCCACCAGGATCGCTCATGGGCCGGGTGTGGCCGCTGGGGAGATCATCGCTGGTCCATCATTGGACTCCATCTGCCCCGAACTTCACCCTGCAAAGGAATGGCAGGCGCCACAGACCGCCCTGAGTCCAACATCGAAACCCCCAGCTGATCTGGCATAGCTTAGCCACGGCGTGAGCGCCGTCATCCGAAACGTAGAACTCGCCCGTCGACGGTGGCGCCTCTCCACACGCCCGGCCTTGTGTGAGCCCTTTCTACATTAGGCTCACCCGGTAGCCACAAATAAAGCCTGGTACTCCTCACCTGTCGTCCCTCCCAGACCGAGCAACCGTCACATGGTTCAGCCCTAAAGCTCCACCCACCTACCCCCGTACAAACACAAGGTGCCAACCTCGAATTGTAGGTTGGAAGGAACCTCGCATAATCGAGGCTAATTCGGGGTCGAGGGAGCACATGTATCCGCCATCCTCTGTCCGAAGGAGAATTTGAAGAAAGCGCGAAGGTGGAAAGCTTCATCCTAATAAAGGAACAGCTTGTATAGTGACTCGTAGAGCCCGCCGCCTCCCGAGAGATGAATCGTGGGTTGTCTAGAGGGGAGGGGTTTGCCTCGATGTGGAGCCAAGCGTATGTCATTTGGCTGGGATGGACTTCGGGGGCCACGGGTTGTCAATTTCGGGCCTCAATCCGCAAAAATCAGAAACCAGACAAGCAGGGTACCTAGCGGGCGTAAGAAAATCAATGGAGGGAAAAACCGGATGGTCGTATGGTGTTTGTAGATGTTCAAAATGTGCGTCGCTCACGCAGCGGTCCTACACTCACGGCGGCTTCACACCGCGCTTTGTCGCGACTTCCGCCGCACCCGTGAGCTTCACGCGGCTAAGGGCTCTTCACGCCAAGGCACTCGTAATAGCCTAAAATTTTTCTCCTCCACAGCCAGCCAGGCAGCTTCACCTCAAGGGGCGGACCGTAAAGTGGGAATTGGAGTTGTCAGCCTCCGCAGCCGATGTAGAGAGGGCTTCTCCGCAAGGACTGCAATGCTGGGACCGTTTCTTCCCTCCTCCTTAAGACTCAATGCATTAAAATAAGCAAAGGTAAGACGCCCTAAAAACAAAAAATTTCACCTCAAAGCACAAAAAGAACAAATACACAAGTTTTAGGGAAAAAGAAAATCTCACAAAGCTTAGGTTCCCTCCGAAGAAGCACTATGTTTAACGTCATAACGACATTCCTGCATCTCCATGTTGTATTCTAGAGGAATTGGGAATGCTAACACACCTCCGTAGTGCTCGAAATCGCTGCTTAGGGTGGATGGACTATTTTTGCTGCCATGGCCTTGATCCTCTTGGTAACTCTTTGTGTATCACAAGACTTATCCCGAAAGTTTACCACGTCACCTTGCAAGGACTCTTTGGGAGGAAAGTCCGAGGTATCATTAGTAGGATCATCCGCGTTTCGTAAGCCTAATACATGGAAGGTGATTTATTCTCCTTGGCTCAATTTTAATTCTCCTTCGCACATCAATCATCAGCTTCGCCAATCGCTAGAAATGGTCACCTAATATGATGTGTATTTTTGTCTTCTTCCATATCCAGAATAATGAAATATGCTGAAAAGATGAACTTTGTCCACCTTGGACCAGAATGTTCAATCACCCCCAGTGGTGTTTCAAAGGACCTATTCCCGCCAACTAGAGTGTGACCGTGGTCACAGCCACCTAATCCCAATCGCCTGAATATAGAGATGCATGAGGTTGATACTTGCTCCCGTGATCACACACAAGGCCTTCTAAAGCATGAAATTTCCAATTGTGCACGAGCATAGTAAACTACCGGGTCTTTCTTCTTATGTGGCGCATAGATGGGCACTACACTCTCGTTGAGGTTTATCGCCCAAAGTCCAATGTACTCTTCTTTCTGTGCATGCGACATTTCCTTCATGAATTTCATGTAACCGGGTACATGTCTGAACTGATCGGCAACATAATATTTATATGCGCTTTGAACACTCCAATCCAGTGAATCGGGTCATTCAATTTGATATTCTTCGCGCTTGAGGGTACAGAATTGGGATAGTGGGTTCACCCCGTATCGACCAGACTGCTTTTCACCCACTTTTTCTTCATGGCCTGTTCTACCTCATTTCTACCCGGCTAGGTCGGATTACTTCTTCCGTCTCACTCCGATATCACTAAGGCACCTGCATCATAGTTCTTTGCCACCTGAATGTGTGACGTTTTTACATGTTCATTACCTTCTTGCCTCGGGTTCACTTCGCACACGCAATGCTCCCTGCCTCCATCACCGTATCGCCATTCGCCTGGCCGTACCTAAGTTCCTTGGCCAGGTTGCTTGATTTTCAATCTGGGTGGTCTGCTCAGAATTTGCCTTGGTCTCATCCACATAAAAGGATGAAGTAGGGCGCAGCATTTGTGTAAGTGTCGGGCTTCCAAGCTCCATTTTCTGTGTGTCCATTCAATTTTGAGGCAGTAGCACGTTATCTTTACTCATTCTCCATCCATGGGCTCCGATTATTTCGACTATTCGATTGCCTCCATCTCGGCCTTGATTCTCGATTCTAATCAGTATATGTTCTCGACATGCATTGCTCCATACTCCCTGTCAGTTGATTATGCCGACTAATATATTGGGCCTACTCTCTACTGTCCCTTCCGTCGACAATAAACATTCCATAAGACTATGGATGTCCACCTGAAGACTGCCAAATTGCCCACAGTATTATTTTGAATAACATTGATGATACCTGCTGTTTCTATAACTGCCTAGTTAATCGTATGGCATATGGTCTACCGCTGTGTTGTCGATAACATCTATAATCGTCTTGCTAGTTTCTCGTGTGCCGATATCTCTCTAGGCCAGTGATTAGTATTAGTAGTTGTATCCTCCAAGATCCTTACAAACTTGATATGTGGCTTTCATCGAGCATCTCCCGCAGCATCACGATTGTCCTAGCTGAGCCGCTTAGACCGTTGTAGAACGTATGCACCTGCATCCACTTAGTTAATCTGTGATGTGGACATCTCCTCAATAAATTACAGAATCTCCTGCTCTCAACATAGGGTTCTCCCCTCAAATTGTCTAAATGTATTAATTTCTACACCAATTGAGCTATTTTCGAGGGTGGGAAAAATTTGGTTAGAAATTTCTGCACCAAGTCATTCCATGAGGTGATGGAGTCTAGAGGTCACCGGGTTAACCGCTGCAACTGATCGCGGCGACAAATGGGGAATAGCCGCTATCTGGGAGCTTCTTCCATTACTCCATTATACTTGACTGTATCACAGACTTCAATAAGTTGGTCAAATGTGCATTCGGATTCTCACTAGGGAGCCCATGGAATTGTATATTATTGAGCATCTGCAAAGTTACTCATTTTAACTCAAAGTTGTTCGCCAGGCGTGGTCGCCAGATAGCCGGGATCGAACAATTGCTCATGGCAAAACTCAAGACATAAGGATTATCAAGCCGCACGGCGTAGGCGAAAATTTGATTTCTATGGGTTCTGCCCATTATAAGCTCCACCCAGGTCTCATCCCACGCACCGTCTCCTGTGTCTACTGACGCATGATTTAGCCAGTTACGCTGGCTTCTCTACGTAATCTGCAGCGGTCCGCTCGTTCAGGATCGACGAAAGTGTGCCTTGTGATCATGTCAGATACACTTCTAAATACTTTCCCCGAAATCACTGTATGAGATCGAGATCAAATAACAAGATGGATGCAATAGCGAGAACACGAACCAGAATAAAAGTAAAAAAAAATAGAAAAATAGAAAAAAAGAAAATGATCAATAAGTGAGAAGAATCAAAGAAAGTAAAATTGATCCAAAGACTATCTATGGCACGGCTGGTCAATATCAAATAAACTTCTCACCCAAGAATCCGCGCCAAAACTTGACAGCCGCTAGCACGAGTGTAAAGGACAGTGAAACGAAACCAAAGGTGCTGCAAGGATACAGTACTACTGACGAGTGTAGCATAGCCGCTGTCGCCTTCAAGACAAGCGTGTTGACTACCTACTTAATGACTCAATATTGATCAATCTTGGCGCTTAATTACTTACTAAATTACTCGAGTTAACAAAAAACGAAAATGGATGTATCGAATTATATTGATGATGAGAAACTTAGGTTTTGCACTCTGCCTCCTACCACACTTGATGGATGTCAATTCAATTAAGAACTTATTGAAGTATTCATATGAGTTATGTTAAGGGTTGATCTTTCCTGCAAGATATTCTTCTGAGATATCGCCTATCTCGCCAATGGGATGCATCGATCTCCCGCCAACCCTCAGACTCAAATTTTAAATATAACCCATACATCAATACTTGCAATTGGAACATTCTATTCTTTGACTACCAGTGTTGTTTAACCAGGTCCCTAAATAATTTTCTCTCGATCTCAAACTCCTAAATAGCAATGTCGCTTTAAGTAATAAACATAAGATGTAATTAAATCAAAATTAAAGTAAACATAAGGAACTCATATTAATATTCAATAAGTCAAACTAAAAATCAATCCATCAAACCGTGGTTAGTTGATAAATCCCTAGAGAAAAGAATTAGTTCTATCATATTATTCATTGGCAAATTGAAGAATTTAATCATGAAGTAGTCGAGGAAGAAATACGTAAAATCGGTTTCGCGATCTTCAGGCCTCGTATCTCCTTCTTCTTGTCGATCCAATCCCCACTTCAGCTTTGAAAAATCTTCCATTTTATACCTCGAGACGCAAGCCCATCAATGGCCCAACAAAATTAGGGTTCAGCGAGTTCTTGTTTTGGAAAGGGGACCTCGCTACGCAGCGGCAAAGGTTGCTTTGTTGCGGCGTAGCCGAGGCCCTCAAACTCTAGTCTCCCCGGTTCGCCGCCGGGCGGGCGCTACGTCATGCTAAGGGTCTTCACCACAAGGCACTAAAGAGCACTTCTGCTGTTCACCTTTTTGTCATTTCTGCTTCTGTGTCTGTTTTTTTTTCTTTTAGCTGCCCTTTTGATTCCAACATCGCCATATTCTATAAAACAATATAATATGAGGGATTAGCATAATATTAATGAAAAGATTGAGTGAATCATGACGAAGGAAAGAACACCAGAATTCAACTAAAATGCACTCATTATTCATCCCGATCACCCGTCATTTTCAAGGCTGTTTATATAAGTTTTGTGTCGATATTAACAATAGCGGTTAGATATTACTCGAAATTTTTCATTTATCATATTTACACAAGTGCTTATAATTTTGTCTCTATGTTTGTGCGTGTGATTTCAATATAGGTTTTTGTGTGTGTATGTGAAGATGGGGTCAAGTTGAACTACTCCCGTTTAATCCTGAGCCAGAGAGAACCTTGCACCGATTATGCAGAGAACAAAGAAAAGCACACCAGAGAAATTTAGCAGTCATGCAGAATTAGGAAAGGCAAGATCAAGGCCCAGGGTAAAACGAGCCGCAAGGGGGACAAAATGGGAATAATGGTAGGAATTATGCTCCCAGGCTGTTTATACAGCCAGATGATCCGTTTATGCTGCTAGAGAAGTTTGCTTTACCGCCTACGGTTATCAAGTCTGCTATTCGAAGACCACCTATTCAAGCGAACAACTTCGAGCTAAAAACAGTAACCTCGCAAATGCTTTAGAACATTTAGTTCCACGGTCTACCAAGTGAGAATCCGAACACGCATTTGACAAACTTCATTGAAGTATGCGACACAGTTAAATACAATGGAGTAACAGAAGAAGCGCTTAGATTGAGATTGTTCTTGCTCTCACTTGGTGATAGAGATAAACACACACACCAGACTCATTATCTCATGGAATGATTCAAGTAGAAATTCGACTAAGTTTTTCTCTCCGCCTTAAAGATTGCACAACCGGTGTAAGAGATTAACACGCTTAGACAATTGGGAAGGAGAACTTTAGTTGAAGCCTGAAGATATTTACAGAATTATTAAGGAGGTGTCCATCACAAAGTTGGGATGACAAGATGGATGCAAGCCCATACCTTTACAATGGTCCGAGGATTCTATCACGCTGGCGCATGCTCAATAGCAAAGCTAATATTAAAGACTATCTGTCACCTGTAGGGTATTAATCAACAAAATTTATAAATCAATACTTTACATTAGTGTAGCATAGCTACTATAGTATAGTGGTTCTAGGATCGTCCACGGAGATGAGTTTTCTTCATGGAAATGACTCGACAAAGGAGGCTTAAATTATGATTTCTTATTAGATGAAAGAGTGGATTTTTTTTTTTATTAAAATCAAAATACACAATGGATTAAAATATGAAAGAAGTCCCTTGAAGTGGCCTGGGTCACTAGCTTAGGTTCCTTAGGCAAATGAGGGGTTCTTGGGTCTTTTCCTCGCATTGGGGAGAATAACATGTAGTTATCTCCTGAATCGGTTCTTCATTTAACTATAAAGACTGGCCCTCAATAAATATCCTCCTGAAAGTAGCATTCATTTCTCATTAATGGTCTCAATCAGTAAAAACATGTCTCCTGATTCAACTTCCAATAACACGGCGATAACTAAAGAACATCACGGGATCTAGCATTAAGTATCCAATGAGCCTTGAAAGTTTACCAAATATCAACCATTCAAGGTGACTCGAAGGGATTGAAACCTAGAGTTGAAGGAAAGAACATTAATGATAGTGAATACCTGCCATAAAAACATGAAAACCCCTGCTTTGCCACAGGTTTATTTGCCCCAGTGCCCTTCACCTCAAGGAGGGAGGGGTTTTAGCCACTCATCCTTTGAGAAATCATCCTCAAAAGTTGTTTGGCTAGTGAGAAAGGAGAAGAGAAAATGAAAGAAAATGAAAGAAACGGGAGCTTCTCCAACAAGCTTCCCTCAAACCAACTTCAATAATAATCCAAAACTGCCTATACAAAGTCTTCTATGGGCCTTACATACCACCAAACCCATCGTAAATTACCAATATATACAACCCATAACACTATTACACGAGGATAAATTGGTAAGAATAGAAAAAAGATACAAAAATTCAAAGTCGCAGGTGGAGCTTAATTAAAGGTAAAATTTTCAGCTTATAAATTCACAGGGTCAGATAACTGCTACCAACCCTTGTGAATTTTAAAAGGTTTGTTTCTACTTTTGGTTCTCGCTTTTGCCTTCTTCGCTCTAGCTTTGAATTGCAACTGCCTGCCATGTTGAAAGCACAATTCCCACCTTTTTATATATAACTTTTGAAATAAACAAATGTACAAAATTACTAGTAGCCTTGCTAGGTCCTTAACATGTTAACTGGGTCCTTCAGGCCGATTCCTACACAAAAAGTGCTCAAAACATAGAGTGTTAAGGGTGCGAATCAGCACTATTTGGGTAGTAATCACTCTCCCCAATCAACACATTGCTAGTTCCTTAGCAATGAAGGAAGAATAAAGCAATCAAAAGCAAGATGAACTATAAATATCCACAAAACAAAAAGTTTTTCAAAACTAATAAGGGGATAAAACCCAACCTTCAACAAGAGTCATCAAAATCCTGCTCAATGACTGTCTCAAGAAGAGTATGTGTTATGCAAATTCAAGTATCAAAAGAATTTCTACTCCTAGAGAACCAACCTGGAACCTTCCATAAAAACCTAAGTGTTAACTTGATTAGCTTTCAAAAATATTATGCCAAACTGTCCTCTCCCCCCAACCTAGCTTTTTTTTTACACCTAGCGATCATCAACTCCCAATAGGCTAGGAGTTTCATTTATTTCATACTTTTTTTCATATAGGTGCCGATTAGTGCCTGCGTTATTTTGAACCATGTTATTGCGGTGTTTTGAGAACTTTTGTGTACTAATCATAATTAACCCGATTTTCAATAAGGTCCCTCAAGTATTCTACTAATCCCATTTTATGGCTAATTTTGTAGTTTTTGCAAGCTATTTAGTGCCAAAATGTTGAGTCGATCCAAGACGAAGAATTCGAGTCGAACTCAGATTGTACCAAAACCAGAGAAAGATATAAAGCGAACAGCAAGGGAAGTGAAATTTGGCAGATTAAGTAAATTTTCGCATCTTGTAAATTTCGCGAATCGCGAATTTTCGCAGTAGCGAAATTGGCCTCCGCCGCCACTGCTCACGCTTCATGCCACCGCTCACCCTTTCCGTTTCGACTCTTTGTCACTTTTGGTTTATTCATTACTTATGTAATAGTGATAGTTCATGCACTGGTAATTTTGCTTGCCTTGGTGGCTATATGTCATTTGTACACAATGTAAAAGAGGGACTTTTGGGTCTAGTGAATAAATTTTTGGCACAAACTCAGCTTTTCCTACGTTTTATTTTCTCCCATTTTCTTTCATTTTCTTTCATTTTTTAATCAAACACCCTCGAGGATGAGCAAATTCATGGGATGGTTGGCTAAAACCCCCATCCTTGCAGGAGGGCTTACTCACAAGGCGATAGTATTTATGTTTTCTATCTTTCAATCTAGGTTTAAATCCTCTCGAGATGCCTGATTGACTAGTATTTGCATCTCGGGTTCAAAGTGGGATGCTATTGCCAGATTCACTGAGATTCGGTTAGTTGTCATGAGTCATTATAGGGTAGATCAGGACACTTATTAACAGGAGCATTTATGCTCAATAAATGCTTTGATTCAAAAGGAAAATAGCAGTGGTTCGATTTTTAAAAGCTAAATGAAGATCCTGGCTCAGAAATGACTATAGGTCATCCTCCCCAACGAGAAAAGCACTCCGAGAACTTCTCATTTACCTTAGGACCTCAACCTAGTTCATGCTTCAAGGAGTTCTTATTTTTCTTCATTTTATTTTCAGCCCAAACCACCATACACTCATCGTTTTTTATCAAACCCAAAATCCAAATCACCACCTGAGCTCATTGTAAATCATTTTTCGAAGAAAACCATCCCTCGAGTTCGACCCTAGAGTCACCATACCGCAAAGACAAGACGGTGAATGCATTTTTATTTTTCTGTTTAGCATTTTTCTCTGCTAGTTTGTTAATTTTGAGCCTACTCGCTATTTTTTAGTTAATGATACTCCCTTGTAGAATTATTTTTTTTCTGCCTGTGTTGCCTTGCTTTTCCAGTTATGAGAACATGTTTAGTGGATTAGAAACTGTAAGGTAGTTTACTAAAGTCAATGTTTGTAGGAGCCAATTTCTAATTGAATATTAGTTTGAACCTACCGGAACACCTAGAGGAAGGAAAACAATAACAACTCGTGGAGAGAAATCCAAACACATACAGGTCCGTGAGGGACTATAGAACCCTCCACTCCGATGAGCTGCATCTTTCATGCAGGTGCCTCCAACAACTACAATTCATATGGAAATGCTTACAACCCTAGTTGGAGGACCACCTAAATCTCAAAATCGTAACCTTTGTAATATGCGCCCCCGCATTCACAGCATACCTCTTCACCGCTCTTCAACCACCACAAATAACCTCCAATCGAGCAAGCCATTATAAACCTTACTTAAGCCGGGTGGGTGACTTCTCAGGGGAAGAGCGCGTAAGATAATCAATGCCCAATTAAGTCAAAGAATGGTATCTGGAGAGCTCTTCACAAAAAAATTGATGTGCTTCAAAGTGACCTTGATCAAATGATATCCAAAGAATCCATCTCAAAGCTCACCAATCAGCATGTTCATCCAGAGGAAGAGAGTCCAGAGAAAGTGTGCCTGAGTGACACCATGGTAGAGGAGCAAGGTCACCGTGAGCCACAAGAAGAGCTGATGGTACTTCCATCGAATATTCCGAAGGGTTATCTAAAATCCCCGCCTTATCGCGTCAAGTATTTGTCCATGGGAAAAGAACTCCCACGTCGAACGAGGAGAGCAAGGAAAGGATGTAGTTGAAGAGCCCCAAGAGCACAATTTACACCTACCCTCATCGAATCTGTTGCATACAAGGTATATCCCGCTTCGCAACACAACCTATACCCGGGCACTTGCTCCCGCCGGCTAAAGCCACATCCCATCAATGCTTGTGCAAAACTTAAAGAAGTTAGTGGCCTCTATTCAAACCGTTGCCACTACATCAAAGACATTGGCACCGCTTTATGAGCATCGCATGGCATATGATGGTTCGGTGTCGGTTCGCATGGAGCGACTGGACTCAAGAATTCCATTAGCTCCACTAGCTCCAACAAACTTCCAAAGGCTTGAGAGATCGGTTCGGTGACTGCCTCCCACTTTTGTTTGATTTTTTTGTTTTATTTTATTTTATTTTGATTTATTTAATTTTTCTTTTTAGATTTTCTCTAATTTTAAGTTAATCTTTGTTTTTAGATTAGTTTTCAATTTTCTGTATTTTTTTTAATTTTTTCTGTGTTTATTTTTATAGTTTTTGTCACCCAGCAAGGGAGGTCTAGTGAAAGAGCCTGTAATTTTCCCAACCTCATAAAATTTCGTTGCAGTTGCGTAAATTTCTCACAAATTGGAAATTTCGCAAACAGAAATTTTGCAAAATTGGAATGAAGTAACCGTGGCAATTTCGCAACCCAATTCCAGAGCACTCGACAACCGTAAGAAGACAAACCAATATCAGCACTGTACATTTTTGTCTTTTATGAAAAAAAAAAAAGGCTTTTCTTATATATATATTGTTTTTTTTCCAAAAAAAAAAAATTCGCACGGTTGCGAAATTTCGCAACCCCTTCCACTTTCGCAGCCCAATTTTGTTTTGACCATAACTTTTTCATTCGAACTCCGTTTTAGGTGATTTCAGTATCGTTGGAAATATTAGAGAGTGTAGAATCTAAATATAATCAGAAAGAAGACTTTTGAACTTATTATAAAGGTGTAATTTTCAAAATACTCAAATTGGTCACTTTTTTCCTCTCTTTTCTTCTTCCAACTTGTTCATTTGAAGCCCAAATGGAGAGAATAAGGTCTCAATGGAAAGCTTGAGAAGTGTCCTATCCAAAACTAAGTACATTTAATCATGAGGTACTCCTTCTCAATCCTTCTCAATCCAAGCCCCATTACGGACAATATGACATTTGGTTGGGGGGAGAGTTAGCTAAGGAAGTGACTTTTACATTTATGATTTTACTGTTATTTTGAGCAAGCCCATTTTGTATGTTTAGTGGCTTGCTGTTTGTTCCTTTTTGTGAAGCTGTTAGTTTGTTTTTATAAAGCTGAAAACATAGTGATATATCTTTTTATACATACCATACAACTTACTTTTTCAATTCTAAAATTGCACCCAGAGCCATTTAGCTCAGAGTTTGAAAAAATTGAAACATTGTCCAATTTTGTTGATGTTAGATTGGTTTCATGCTTAATTAAGTGGATGATTAGTTGAATTCTTGCCGCTTTTGATCTTTTCTTCCACCTTTAGCTAACCACACACTGTGCACATCAAGTTTCTCAATAAGTCGAAAATTCTTCCAACCTTCTAAACTTTGGCAAAACCTACCATAGCTCATCGACTAACTTTAATAATGCTAAGGACCCCGTGAAAAGAAGGCCAATGTGTCTTCCAAAATAAAAAAAAGAAGAGAAAACAAAAAGAAAAAGAAAAAGAAAATTGCAATACTTGGCCTTGAAACCCGGAAAGTACGCCCGAGGGGTATATGGTGAGTGTCTTGAGTCGCCTGCCGAACTGTCGGGAGTCACCGACTTTATGCTCGCTAGCACGGGTGGACGGGTGAGGTTTAGCGTGTTGTAGGTGATGGAGTCTCGAACCATTCAAGTCCGAGGTGAAACCTCAAGAGTTAGTGGTCGAAAGATCCTTATGACTCGTGCCGCCCTAAGCCTTAATTGGTTAAATGGTAGATCCCTGCTACATGGACTTCTGGGTGAGGTCGACTCAAAGATTGCAACTCTACAACACAAAAAGAGTTGTGGAATAAGTGAGTCCCGATCTATTTAGGCTATAGTGTCCTAGTGGAGGCAAGAACTGCCTGGGGTATGGGCCAGTGCTTATCAAGAAAATCGATAAAAAACACTTAGGTTTTCGTGGAAGTCTCCGTTGATTCACTAAGAGGAGGCTCTTTTGATACTCAATTCAGATGGCATTCATTCTTCGAGATAGCATGGGCCAAGGGTTTCAGTGATTTCATTGAGTTAGGCATTACTCATTCACAACCTTTTTGAAATACCATTTTTTTGTGAACATCATTTTGTTATTGTTTTGTATGCTTTCTCTTTCTTTCATTGCTAAGGGACTAGCAATGTGTAGGTTAGGGGTGTGATTAGTGCTCAAAAAGTGCTATTTTGAACCCTGTTTATTGCAGGATTTGAGCACTTTTTAATTAACCCGATTTGCACATTAAGGTCCCTGATATTCTACTGATCGCATTTTATGGCTAATTTTGTAGTTTTTGCAAGCTATTTATGCCAAAATTGTTGAGTCAATCCAAGCACAAAGAATTCGAGTCGAACTCAGTATTGCAGATAAGAAACCAGAGGAAAGAAGAGTAGAAAGTAGAAGAAAAAGGGAAGTAGTGAATTTACAGATTGCAATTCAACATGCAAAATTTCGTTGTGTCATAAATCGGGCTCCGCGCCATTGTTCACAGTTCCTGCCACTATTCACCCTTTCCTGCGCTTTTGCCCTTTTTGACTCTTTTGTCACTTTTTGGTTTGCTTCCCATTTTGCCCTCTATGTAATAGTGATAGTTCATGTAATTTGGTAATTTTGCTTGTCTTGGTGGCTACATAAGCCATTTGTACACACTGTAAAAGGGGGACTTTTGGGTCCAGTGAATAAATTTTTAGCGCGCATAGCCAGTTTTTCCCGCTGCTTTTATTTTCTCCCATTTTCTTTCATTTTTTTTCTATTTTCGGCTACCAAACACCCCTTGAGGATGACAACTCAAGGGATGGTTAGCTAAAACACCTTCATCCTTGAAGATGAGGGATACTGGGCTTTGGAATTGAGGTAAAATTTTGGTTCTCTTGTTTTTAACTCAAGCAGTTATTAGCATTTATGTTTCTATCTTTCAATCTAGGTTTTAATCCTCTTGAGATGCCTTGATTGACCAGTATTTGGCAATCTTTTTAGGTTCAGTGGATGCTTATTACTAGATTCACTGAGATTCGATTAGTTGTCTTCTATGAGTCACTGTAGGCAGATCAGGACATATTACTATCCTATACTTATGCTCAATAAATGCTTTGTTTCAAAAGGAAAATTGTTAGGATTCAGATTTTAAAAGCCAAATGAAGATCCCGCCTGGGAAATGACGAGAGTCATCCTCCCTAACGTGAGGAAAAGGACCCGAGAACTTCTCATTTACCTTGACTCCCTCTAAAACTCCTACAGCCCATGTCGCAAAGAGTTCTATTTATTTTTCTTCATTTTATTTTCAGCCTGCAAACCACCATACACTACCGTTTTTATCAAACCCAAAAATCCAAACTTAAATTCACCTTTTTGAGCTCACTGTAAATCATTTGTGCGAAGAAAACCCATCCCTGAGTTCGACCCTAGAGCCACTATACTGAAACACAAGATCTGGTGAATTTACTTTTATTTTTCTGTTTAGCATTTTTCTGTTAGTTTGTTAATTTTGTTTCACGGTTTAGTTTTTTTAGTTAACATTACCCCTTTTAGGTAGAATTGTTTTTTTTTCTTGTTTGGTGTTGCCTTGTTTTCCAGCAGGAGAACATGTTTCAGTGGATTAGAAATCTAGAAGGCAGGTTGATTAAAGTCAGTGTTCTACAGATTTCCATTCTCGAATTGAATATTAGTTTGAACCTAATGGAACACCTAGAGGAAGGACGTCAGAGTCAGCAACCCATGGAAAGAAATCTAAACACATATAGGTCCATGAGGGACTATAGGAACCCTCCACTGATGAGTGTGCCTTCATGCAGGGTGTCTCCAACAACTACACCATATGGAAATGCTTACAACCCTAGTTGGAGGGACCACCTAAATCTCTCAAGGGGACCAGAACCTTTGCAATATGTGCCTCCTGCACATTCACAGTATACCTCTTTACCTTAGCCTCAACCACCACAGTCAACCTTAAGAGTTTGGCAAGGTTTGCTTCTACTTCTTTCTTCTGGTTTTGCTTTTGCCTTCTTCTCGGCTTCAAGCTCAATCGCAACCGGGCTCTCATGCTTTGAGAGCTCAATCTCAGCCTTATATATATAGCCTTGAAAACAATAAAACTTGCACAAAAATTGATTAGTAGCCTTGCTAGGTCCTTAACATGTCAACTAGGTCCTTTAGGCTGATTACTACACAAAAAGTGCTCAAAACATGGAGTGTTAAGGTTGTGAGTCAGCATTATTTGGGTAGTAATCAAGACTACATACCAAGCATATGGGATTCTAGAGGATATGGATACTAATAGTAACTAGTGACCCAGGGATAGAGCGATACCGAGGAAGGTAGTAGCAAGTGCGGACACAGAGGTCCTAAACAATTTGGTAAATCATGTCGCAGAACTCACCAAACAACTACACAGGCAGCAAAGTGTTGTAAATGCTGTTCAGACCAACCCTTGGGAGATATGTGAATCATGTGGAGGGCAACACAGTAATACAGAATGCTAGTCGGGCCAGATGACAATGGAGTAGGCTCAGTATGTGTCGAGATTTAATCAGCAGCAACAAGGTCAGTATGGAGGTAACACTTATTAGAATTAGAACCAAAGCCAAAATTGGAGGAATAATCAGAATAATCGTAACTACATGGAGGAACAAAGAAGAATACTATGCCTTTTACACTCAAGTGAACAAACCGCTGTAGATATAAAGGATTTAGAAGAAGCACTAGCTTAAATGCTACTTCCCATACAAACTTTATGAATGAAACAAAGGTTTAACATGCAGTCGGGCCAACTCAATCGACAACAGCAACATAGCTGAGAAATCCTGGGAGATGCAAATGGGCCAGGTACCGGGCCAACTGCCGACCGGGAGGCGCGGCCCGCCAATTCAGAGGTGAACCCGAGAGGTGAAGGTAAGGAACATGTTAAGGCTATCACTTTAAGAAGTGGTAGAGAACTAGCAACAACAGGACAACCACCAAAAGAGTTAGGAAGTGGAACCGAGGCAGACCAATTCGGGCCTTGAAAAGAAGGTGCAAGGGAGCAAAGACTAAGAGAAAAGCTTTAAGAAAGAGATCAACCGAAAGGAAAGAGACTGAGAAACAGGTAGTTACAAATGAACCCTTTACACCAGTCCCGTATCCTCAACGTTTGAAGAAGAATAAGCTGGATAAGCAGTTTACCAAATTCATGGAGGTGTTTAAGAAACTACATATCAACATTCCATTTGCAGATGCATCGGGAACATGCCTAAAGGCTATGTCAAATTTATGAAAGATAATCGTTTTAGAAAAGAAGGTTAGCGATTTGAGACAAGAACCCATCGAGAATGCAAGTTATACTTTAGAGGAACCACCTGAGCAGCCGAAGGACCTAGGTAGCTTCACAATCCCATGTAAGATGTGAACTCAATCTTCGAGAGCCCTATGTCAGAGCCAATATTAACCTCATGCCTTTATCCATTTTCTCAGACGGTCAGTTAGGTGAAGCCACCGCCACCAAGATTTCACAGCTAGTGGATAGATCAGAATGAAACATCCCTGGGAGTGATATGCATGGTATGCTAGTAAAGGTAAACAAGTTTATCTTCCCAACTGATTTCATAGTGCTGGACATGGAGGAAGATAAAGAGATACCCATTATACTGGGTAAACCATTTCTAGTGACTGGCAGGGCTATGATTGATGTGTAGAAGGGAGAATTGAAACTAAGAGTGTAGGACGATGAGGTCAGATTTAGAGTATTCAATGCAATGAAGCATCCAGCAGAGAGCGATGCATGTTTTATGATGAGGCAAATAGAGGTTATGCTTGTTCAGCCAAAGTGGCTCAGATTGCACTCGAGACTAGCCTCTCGTGTGAATGTGCAAGGAGGAATTAGGTTGAGAGGCTGAAGAATATGTGAAATGGATGGACTCCTTCCATCCGAACAAAAGAAAGTATTATGAGCTATTGGGAGAGAACACCCAGATTTCGATACCGACCACCACAATTGGAGCAAAAGCCACTACCTAGTCACTTGAGGTATGCTTATCTAGGGGAATCCTCAACCCTCCTAGTAATCATATCAGCATCTCTGATGGCAATGGAAGAAGAGAAGCTTTTGAGAGTACTTCGAGATCACAAGGATGCTATTCGGATGGTCTTTAGCCAATTTGAAGGGGATCCTCCCTTCCATGTGTATGCATTGATCCTATTAGAGGATGGGCACAAAGCTTCAGCGGGAAGTTTAGAGAAGACTCAACCCGACAAACTAAGGAAGTGTGGTAAAAAGAGGTACGAAGTGGCTATTCAGACTTGTGTTTAGGAAAGCTGCACATTTGTCAGTGAAATTAGAACATAGATATACGGGCAACCTGACGCTTGAATATGGACAGTAAGATGGCCGTAGAAACGTATACCAGCCTTAGTGAATTAGAGAAAGTCTGCATCGAGGTGCTTCACGAAAATGCAGATTTATAAAAAACAAAGCTTGGCACGATAAGCATATTGTCAGGAAAGAGTTTGAGCCGGGTCAACAAGTCCTCTTATTTAACTCCCACTAAAGCTCTTCCTGCTGAATGGAAAGTCAGGTGGTCAACCACATTATCAGGACTGCTTTTCCTCCACATGAGGTAGTGAAATGATGCACGAGAAAGGGAGCTTTAAAGTTAACGCACAACAATTGAAGCCATACTATGGAGGCGAATTTCATGCAAGCAAGCAGGCCATCAACTGGCACTGTGAAATAATGTCAGAGGGATCATGCAATTCCGTAGTCCTGGAATATTTAGATTCAGAAGTAGAGCTAAATACATTAAACAAAGCGCTATTTGGAGGCAACCTGCCATTTTCAAGATTTTCATTCATTAGTGTAGCTTTTCATATGTTTGCTTATTTTAGAGGATTGTGCCCTTTCTGAGACCATAACTATGTGTTGTTCTGTTCTCAGTTCGAGATCAAGCTAAGGACAGAGAGGTAGCTTGAACTTACTCGCGTCGGGAAAAGGACTAACCTCAAAAGGGGAGTGTTTCAAACTAGGAAATGTTTATATTAAAAAGTTTAGTTATCTTCTCCAGAACATCGCGACGCTGGATATCAAAATATGACGCCCCAACGCCACGGTATTAATCGAGGAAAAGTTGAAACATCATCTCTCTGTAACGTTGCGACGTTGGTTCTCAAAATCGCGACGTTGGTTCACAAAATTGCGACATTGGAAAAATAATTTGTTATTTCCGAACATCACAAGTTGATCTCAATGTCGGCGCTCACCTCTAACCTCGAACGCCGCTACGCTAGACTCCAACATCGCTTGCATTGAACGCCTGCACTCTTGGAACATCGCGACATCGGGAAGACACTCGGAACGCCAACGCGAAATACAACTTTCGTGAGTTATCACGACATTGGAAGTACGACTCTCAGGAACGTCACAACGTTGGGCCGAATGTTGCAATGTTGGGCCAAACGTCGTGACGTTGCCCCGCTTTTATGAACATATTCTCACCTACAAAATTTTTCAAATCCTAACATGTTCTCTCTGATTTTTGAAGGTACCCCAGCCAACCTTAACCCAACCTCATCCCAATTTATCTTAGCATTTTCCAAAGATCTAAGCACGTTCTTAAGGCCAAAAACCCTAGTATCCATCTTCATTTCAAGATTCTCCATACGGTTTGGTTTTCGGGTGAGTTAGGTCCAGATTCACTCAGACATTGCTGTTGTTGTATGGACCCCAAGGAGGGTCGGGTGATTATGTGCTTCACATGATATTTCAAGAACACCATCTCACCGAGTGCACAAGGTTCGATATTTGCCTAAGTGAAAGTTTTGTGGGTGGCTTTATTAGCACTTCGGGTTAGCCGCACCACACTAGGTGTTAGGAGGCCTAGAAGGCCAAGAAGAGCGTGATCAAAGCCTAGACAGCCATCCAAACCCAACCCTATCAAGTGCCCAATGTCGAGTAAAAAGCATAAACTAAGCTCGAAAAGGAGCCAAGCAAGTGAAGAGCCCACTCATGATTACGATCATGAGAAATTTGTCAATGTGAGTGCGGCCGATAAATTCGGCCTAATCTCGAAGAATAGGTCCTTCATAAAGGAGAAGGGGTTTCACCACCCTGATGATTTCTTTCTCAAAACCATTGCGAATAAGGGATGGAGGGCGCTTTGCCAACCCCCGAGGCCAGCTACCACAATGGTGGTACGAGAGTTCTATGCCAATCTCGCCTCCCATGTACTGAAAAGGGTTTGGGTGCACAGGGTTTTGGTAGACTTCAGTGCGAAGTCTATCAATCGATACTATAACCTTTAGCTGGTCAACCCCGAGGCCTATGACAGACTCCATGAGAACCCCAACTATCCCGAAGTCCTTAACTTGTTGACCAACAGGCATGGTGAGTGGAAATTAAACAATGAAGGGCACACAGTGCACTTCAAGGCCAAACACTTGGCCTACATTCCTAAGGTACGACATCACTTCATCACATCGCGTCTCATCCCGACGACTAATGTGTGTGAAGTGACGGCTAAGAGGGCCTTGCTCAACTATGCCATTATCCAAGACATCCCATTTGATGTCGGGCAAGTTATAGAGGATGCAATCCTCTATAACAAAGATGCGAAGATGAATCTCGGGCACCCCTTCCTCATCTACGGTCTATGCAAGCAAGTTGGGATGCCCTTAGAGAATAATGAGGTTTGGATACACCCAGTCAAGGAAATCATGGTTAAGAAAGACAAACCTGGTGTACCAAGGCCAAAGGAGGTGTACGATTCGGGTAATGAGCCTTCCGATAAGGATGAGCTTAGGGGCATACCAAATAGGTTTTTGATCTTTGAAGTGGTGTGCCTGTGGAGAGGCCGGGCAAAATATCCAATTCAACCCCACCCCCACCACCATCTTAGGAGGAGGACTTGGTCAGGCCTTCCACTACATCGGAGGACCAAGTACAGGACCTGATCGCCCGATTCGATGCGTACTAGGATGAGACCCAGGAGCACCAGGTGTCCATCAGCCAGGACATAAACGTGCTTAGGGCCGACATGAACACAATAATGAGCAACCAGTAGTCCATCCAGGAGTAGCTTGCCCAACTCCTCGCCTTCCACATGCCACCTCCACCACCATAGCCATGATCCAAGTGATCACCAAGGGAGTTCACTCCACCCTCACTTTCTATTTTGTCGATTACTGAGTGACACCGTCCGCTTGCTTGGGGGGGCCGAGGTGACGGCCTACTTGAGCTTATTTTTGTTCTTCGGCTATTTATGTGTTTCCTATTTTAGTTTGTCTCTATGTTTAGGTTGTTTTAGTTTCTATGTGTTCAAGGTGCAAGTGTTTCTGTTCTTATATTCGACTTTTACATGTTCACGTGTTTTAGGTTGTTTTCACAACATCGCATGTTTTAGTATTATGTGATGATGTCATGCTCAGGAATGGGAGGTTAATTTGAGTAAAAATTAAAGAGATCGAGGCAAAAAGTGAAAAGAGACCCTAGGTTGTGCCATGATCCGAATGGTATGCTTTTTCAAAGGAAAAGTCGATGACTTAGTTTAGTCACTCCCGTGTGTTTCACAGCTTCATTCCCAAGTAGTCTATCGCACACACACACATGTGATCTCCAGGGTATACCAAGGCTCCGGACCTTGCTCAAAAGAATTCCACGAGCCTTGAGGGTTTCTAAACACCCAAGTGATGGGACACATTTGAAAAAGAGGATTGCCATCAAGCCCAAAATAAAAAAAAGAAAAGAAAAAAAGAAAAGAACAAGAAAAAGATAAAAAGATGTGGTGTGAATAAAATATGGGATCGTCCATCCGGAATCCTGCTACGCCCGAGGGGCCTTTCAAAGCCTAATGCCCGAGCTAACTCGGGCTGGAGCCATTGACTTCACTACCCGCCACATGGGGATTGAGAGGATGGACCCTTTCCATAGTCTCAGTGGTCGCAGGTTCGCTGAGCGTTCGGGTGAAGTTCGAAAGAACTAAATGGCCGGTGTTCTTTAACCAACCGTGGTGGGAGTCACCAATGAATTTTCAAGCATGTGGACACTCAGCTAAAACTTATAGGCGCTAGTGTTCTTTCATGCTTAGGTAGTATAAATAAAAAGGGTGCGATCTTATCCTTCCGTGGTTAGAATCTTTCAAAACGGGTGGAGCCGGACTTCCAAGCTCGGGGGTATTGGAACCGAGGTATAGTGCTGGAAAGCATGCAACACTCACACATAGACTCGTGGAAAGGTCATCAAAACTCGGGGGGGTTGAGTTGCTTGGTTAACCTGACCCTGTTTGGCTAAGTTCCTTAGAAAGTTGCAGAACTTTAAGGATCCTGTGATTTTAGACGATAAAGGCTCGAATTGCAGGCTTGGTTCATTTTGACTCTCCTTGTTAGCGTCGTGTATGTCACACTCATGTTGTAGGTGTTTTGGTGTGTAAATTTTCATGTGTGGTTGCGTTATGAGTATGTTTCTTGCTTAGGGACAATCAAGAAGCTAAGTTTGGGGGTGTGATGAGTGCCCAAAACACTCATCATATACGCCGTTTTATCACGCCTTCGGCTCTCTTTATCTGGTAATAAGTGTGCTTATTGTCGTATATCTGATATTCGGCTTCTTGTGCATTTCAGAAAAAACGGCATTCGAGGTTGTGTGGAGATATAAAGAAGGATATCGAGATTCCATCCTCAACGCCGCTGACGCCTAACATCGCAACGCTCTCACGCCGCTAATGCTGAGGTCGCATCGACATGCAAATCTTCATCACCAACGCCGCACGCTACTAACGCCGCAAATAAGGCACGCCGCGACATCGCCGGGACTCAATCAATGAGAATTTAGATATAACAAAGAGAAAGGAAAAAAGGAAGAAAGTAGGAGGAACGAGATACGAGACAGAGACAACTACACAGGAGTGACTCGAGAGATCATGTAACTCCTATATTTTGTATTTTCTTTCTCGAACTCCTATTGATTAAACCCAATGATTTAATAACAAGAGATGCTCAGCTTTATTTCTAGGTTTGTTGTACTCTGTTAAGCATCTTGCGATTAGTTTTGATTCACATTCGCATAACGGCGGATCTGATATCAACTGTTTATTTCGTTATTACCTACATGGTGGTGTCGGCCAACACCAATGCCATTAGAACTAAGATCGAGATAAAGGCTCCCTGGGATCCAGTGGGGAGTGACACTTGGTCGACCTGGAGAGTGAGAGATCTCATTCCAAGTGTAGCAATTAGTGTTTGGAACATTACACCTCCTGTTTGAGGCTGAGCAGATATAAAACCTCATTGTAGATAGAGCGGAACATACCTCGAGAGAATATCTCGTAGGCACGATCAACTCCGCAAGCAGTAATTTTACTAATATACCACAACAAATTTTACATAGATTATAATCCATTGAATGTGGCAAGGGGAGGCAAAACCTTAGCCCTCATCAATTGAATTAACAACTCGTTTAGGATCAAATTTATGTCATCTTAGCTGTAATTCACTTAAATTTGACGTCTAGATAATACTCTAGAGCCGAATCCGATATTCAACACACTTCTCCTTGTGGGAACGACACTTGACAAGCCACTATATTACATACACTAGAGTATTATACTATGCTGCTATATAAAGCCTAAGATTTTTACAATAATTTTACATAACCTATCCTGGAGCCTGCATCACACCATGCTAAAAAAGATTTTATTATTGTGTTGGCCCTTAACGACGCGGGATGTCCCGACAACCTCTTTCAAAAGATTTCACACCGATGAAACACCCGTGCTAAGCTTATAGCTTAGTGGGAAAACAGATAACATATATGACCACTTGTAATGGTCCTCAATTGCAGTATACTTCTAAAATAATTCACATATCAAGTATCCATATCTCCCGTAGGAGTACTTATCATAAATTTCTTAACAAAAGGTACCTGTAGGTACACTACAATACATAACTAGGATATGCCTTAGCATTAGAGCTGATTACTTTGTTTTCATATAGTTCATTGTTCATATACTTATTATATAAATGTTTGCCTCATAGACTTGTAACAATGAATAAGAGGCACGTAGCACAATAGGTACTCAAAGGTATGGTACAAGATCAACAGAAGTGTCAAGCACCTAACGTAGTGCTTGCAACATGAATCAAAGAGGTCGCTTGTATTATGTATGCCAGAACACTAATCGTATGCCTGGTCACACGAAACAAAGTGTCTTCAAGACGGTGTATGAGTGCCAGCACTAAAACAAGACGTGCCTATTCATTCAATATTCTGGCCTTAAGCAGCCTATAATTATATGCTTTCGCAGCTTTTTATACTATATTTATAACATTTGTTTGAAATATAAACGTAGAAACAAACAGTAAAGAAAAGGCAAGAACAAAGTCGCCTAAGAAGGACAAATGCAATTGGTATGAGGTTCACTCAGCGAGGCATCCCTTCGCCTAGGCGGAGCAGGTAATGGCCAGAAGATAGGTCTCGAGTTTTCCTAGGGGAACAAGACTTCGCCTAGGCAAGCACTCCTTCACCTAGGCGGAGAGGAGTCAGGCTTCTAGAAATGAAGCATTTTTGCCATTTTTCACCATAAATTTCCAACCAAAACTAAACAAACCACAAAACCCAACTCAAACCTACCCAAAAACACATTTATGGAAGAGTTAGGGTTTTCTTAACACAAACATAGATAAGGAATGATTTATAGTTTCCTAGCCTTGATGCCTTGAACTTCCAAACTAGCTTCCTTTTCTTCTCTTTGCTTGAACAAGTAGAACCAAGAAATGGAGAGGAATCAACCCAAAATTTGGCTCTTCTCCACAAACCGTATGCCCTAGCTCTTCAAAACCCTAAAAATAAGAAATTCCTTATCTAAAAGACAACTTCTTGTCTTATGGGATTTGGCCTAATTTTTCCTTTTTTCATTTTAGTCCTCTACGTTTATTTCATTTGAAAATCACTTATCACAATTCCAACAATAGCATATAATATTCTTACATAATGTCCCTTAAGTCTTTAATTGGCTAATTACCAGTTTACCATTTTTCACACTTAGCACTTAAATTTTTGAATAATATAAATTTGACTTTTATTATACCCTAAACATATCATATAAATTATAGGGTATAATTTGGGGTGTTACATTGCAGCTCTTTCATCTGTCTTGCTTGCTCCTCCTGTTTCCTCTCCATGTCTTGACGCCAATTGAGGGATTGATCTTCTGGCGATTGGTTCATCAGAATACTTGACATTGCGACTTCCATGGATGGTTCAAATGTGGAAGGAGGAATCGACAGAGGTCTAAGTGATGAAGGGCTACTGGACAATCGTTGGAGCCAAGCCCTCCTTGCAAACTCGTTACTTATAGATTTCTGTCAGTTTCCACGCAGGGTGTCAATTGTTGTTACCTTGATCATCCGAACCTCTCGCATCAAAGAGGTGCAATATGAACTCCTCGCAAAGGGATGACCAAAGTATGGTGACCCACCATTTCTCGATGATTAAGTCAGCACAACATGGAGAAGAAGAAGAGAGTACGCGAAATTGGAATTGCCACTCTCCCCATCACTGGGGATCTTCCCGATTTATGGAAGTGATTCACTTCAATCTCTCCTTGATTTTTAAAAGAAATTCCAATTTTGTATAAAATCTTTCTCCCATATTAAGGGTCAACTTTCTTATCAAGGATTAATTATTCCTTATCAAAGATTAATCTTTTCGGGAAATAATGGATTTGGAAACTAAAATTACGATACATATCCTTTGCGAGATTTTCCGCATTCTATCATTTTCCCCATAACGAACTTCCTATGCGTAAGATGGTTGGTTAGGGGACTTAAAATTTCAGACGGGTCAGAGCCAGTCCAGGAAGACATCCTGGCTCTCTTTAGGATTCTCCTGCTTGCAGTGCCCTCGTTCCAATATATGTATGGTCTGGTCAAGTTTAATAATGTGGGCCAGTCCTGGCCCATTGAGTAGTGGGTCTGTAAGATCATGGTACCGACAACTGATTCTGCGTTTATAACCTAGAGGGAGTGTTGGTGGGGGTAAGAAGGAAGTAATCGGTATTGCAAATGAAATTCGCACGCCTTCCTCCATAGTTGGGAATCACATATTCAAGTCTTAGTCGACTATTATCTCGTGTGAGAACCGTGAAAGCATCTTGGTTCGTTAACCTGCTTTTGCAGCTCTTTCTTCTCACAATTTCTAAGACAGTGCCACCAGATTCCCTTCATCCTCCCCATCATCGCTTATGGTGTTGTTCATCGCATAGTGACCAAAACTGCAACAACAAGGAAAGCAGATTATCAAACCCTCCTTTGTAAGTGTCAATGTTCCTCGCTTCTTTTTCTCTGCTCTTAGAATCTAATTGTTGCCTCCTCGTTTTTGCATAATTTTGCCCTCTTTGTTATCATAGGGTCTTTGATTGCAGTGTTTAGCTTCTAGCAAGAGAATCAATTTGTGGTGACTCCTCTAATATAATAAACGCTGAGCCATTAACATTCTCAAATTCGAGAGGCCACAGCCTTCCCTTGCCTTTTCAAATGCTATGTGGATTTATAGTTCAAACCCATGGATTATAGTCCAACTCCTAACCGCACAATTGTAATCTTTGCCTCTTCAGCTAACTGCACTCAATACCCTCTACCCGGCTGAGATTGCCTGACCTTCTCTTTTTCAGTTCTCTCGCCTAACGAATGCCCCCACGCCTCCATTAACCTGAGCTTAGACCTCTTTAAATCCCTCGAGCAAACTCATGGACTAAAAACTAAGGTCGAACCTAAAACTTCTTTTCAATCTCTGCTTTCCTTTGTTAGCAGCTTTGGCATGAAACAATCCTGAGCATGACTTTACGGAGTCAATCTCCCGGCGTAAGACGGTCACATCTATTAGGATTGAACCTTGTAGTATTTATTAAAAAGAAAGCCAGAAATGAGATTGGTGGTATTATTCTAGCATGGATTTCACATGTTATTTGTTTCGGTAAATGAAAGAGAGGATGAAGGTCAATGATTTAATACCGACACTCATCGAGGATCGTCACGACTCTCTTCACCTATACCCGCTGGACAACATGGATAAAAAGCAAATGCCGCCCATTTGTATCACCTTGATCACCCCTTATAGGCTTATTTTGACCTCTAACACTCTCAAAGTGGAATTGCCTTCTTCCCGCATCGCTTCTAATAACAAAGTCCTAATCTCCGACTCTCTTCCTACCATCCGCCAGATCTCCCACATCCTCCCACTCACAAACTCGTTTACAAGCCCTTTGGGCATATCTCGTGGGCTCGAACCAGTCAGGCTTGTTTTGTACTCCACCTTGATTTAATTTTTTGGAAAATTTTGACAGATCATTAGAGGCTCCTGAGAATCGTATGTTGTCGGGACATGGGGAAATTTTAAGAAACCTAAAGAACAATGCAATCTGCAAGGAACGCTGGCCAGGTAAAAGGCTTCTGCATCCATTTTCGGGATGGGATCAGCCATGGAACTCAAGACAATTGAATTGATCCAAAGATAGGTAAAACAACTTTCTCCGATCAATTCATGATTTACACTCAAACCCCACTCAACATCCGACAAACCTTTGTTCTTTGGAACATTCCATAATTTGTCCTCATGTTTTAAATTCATGGTTTCGATAATGCATCAAAAATTGATACAAAGAGAATGGAAGCGAAGCCAGACTTCTTGCTGTGAAGACTAAAGCTTCTGATGCCAAGAAACTGAATGACATTAAAGAATACTTGGCTCTACTAGAATGGTATAAGAAGAAATCAGAGTGTTATTACGATTGCTTGAAAAATGGAAAGTTGAAAAGGGACATTAAAATTCGAGAGTTTATGGGACAACTGACAACTTACTTGGAAGACATTGTTGTAGTAGAAGAGAGGAAACCCCAGAAGGAAGGAGTATCATTTAGAACCGGTTGGCTCTTTGCAGCGACAAAGCATAGAAGAATGGTTGAACCACTGGACATTGGCGACTTCTACACGGATGGTAAAAGAGACTACATAAATAGCGGAGGATCTCCATTTTACAAGTTATTGGAGCAATGGTAGGCAGTGTTTTTCTAAACCCTCTTCTTTCTTCTTCTTCTTCTTCTTCACTAGAGAAGATCTTGATTCCAAGCAGTTAAGAAGGTGTTTGTTCTCCTAACTATGATTCAAGTGCTGGGCATATGTGGAGGAAGCTATCTTGTCATGCCAATCGAAGCCATGAACAAACTCTAGTTTGACTTCTGGAGCGTGAGAATCATCATGGAACAATCCGTTATGTTTGGGGCATCCGTGATGGAACATATTGAAACTATGCAAAGGTCCCCTAAGATTTTCTTGGAGGATAGCAAATTTCATGAAGTGGCGACAATGTACAATGCCTACATAGATACTTTTAGAATTTATACTTCAATTATTGGTCGACTTTATGAAGAATCATAAATATGATGATTATGGACTTCCTGAGGAGGCCTAGATCTGAACAACATTGTTAGGGGCCAATCCAGTTTCTTTCTTGTGTTTATTTTTTTTGTGAGTTAATCGATAGAAATGGAGTATGTGACCTTTTGCCCATATGATTCTTATTTCTCTCTTCTTGTTATGAAACGAATATTCCTGGTACATCCAGCAAACCTAAAATTCACTCCATCCCGTATGTCTCGAAAATATGAGTGAAAAAAAAAAATTTGTATTGCTATGAACTTTAATAATTAGTATTATCGAAAGTGTTGTGTTTAGGACTCTTCTTACTTAACTGAATATAATGCTTTCATCTTTTTAAATCGATTAAAAATCAATCCAGATTCAGAGTAATCGTTGATTTGACACAGGTTTTATTCCATGATTAGGTTTACCTTAGTAATTTGCTCTTACTGTATTAAATTACAATTCTCCATCAAAAGAATGAAATCAAGAACTCTCTCCATTGTTCCTTTCCTTTTTGTCTCTCTTCGTTTTTTCAAAACTTCAATAATTGGTATCAGAGCCCTTCTTCTTAAGGGACTTGAAATTCGATCATGGAAGGTGAAGCCAATTTTCAACAATAGCTCCTACAACATTTGATGGAACAAACTATCAAATGTGGGCAATAAGAATGCAGACACATCCAGTTTTCCTAGATCTGGGAAGCAAAGTGGAAGAAGACTATGAAGTCCCTAAACTTCTTGCAAATCTCACCATGGCTCAGATGAAGGTACATAAAGAAATGAGGACAAGGAAATCAAAAGCAAAAGCCTGTCTGTTTGTAGTAGTCACTCCCACCATTTTCACATGAATCGTGTCTCTAAAGCCGCCAGCCGAGATATGGGACACTTTGTGAGTATTTCAAGATGATATAATCAAAGGTATGAAGATTCTAAACTTAGTTAGGGATTTTGAATTGCAAAGAATGAAGGAGTTTGAATTAGTTAAAGAATATAATCACAAACTTTGAAATTGCAAATAGAGGAGACTTCTCAGGGATCTCACCACAAATTCAAGAATGAAGGAAAAAACTTGTTACTGCTCCTGGAACAGATGAAGTGCCCATCTACCCCTGAAAATACCAAGGACCTGTCAAGAATTTCTCTAGAAAAATCATTAAGTGCTTTGCAAGCACAAGAGCAAAGGAGACTCATGAGAGAAGGCATAAAAATGGAAGGAGCATTGACAACCAAGCATCAAGAAGAAACCAAGAATAAATGGAAGAAAAAAGGCAATGGGACACATGCAGATCAACAATTGGAAAAGGGAAAAAGATGGCGTAAGAAGTCATCCACCTTGTCAATTATTGCAACAAGAAGGCATCCACCTCGGCGCTGAGGAGACTTAAAATGCAACACTAAGTGAAATCAAATTGGACATGAAGAAAATATCTACAAAGACAAAAGGCAACAACATCATATGACAGAGCGGCTGGCACAAATGGTGATCGGCACAGTTGAGATCACCACATGCCACCGCTTTCAGTATGTGGGAATCTTGTGAAAGTTGGCTCATTGACAATGGTTATACTAACCACATGACCTACAATAATTTCTATTCACATAATTAAGTGAAGCTAGCTTATCAAAGGTTCGAATGGAAGTTGTAAAACATATTGCGGTAAAGGGAAAAGGTACTATTGCTATCTCAACTTGCTCAGGCATAAAGTTTATTTCAGATGTGTTATTTGTCCTAGAAATTGATTAAAACCGATTGAGTGTTGGTCAATTAATTGAAACATGATTTAAAGTGGTGTTTAAGAACAAAAGTTGTTTGATAAAAGATGCAAAGGGTAAAGACATTTTCAAAGTTAGCATGAAATGAAAGAGCTTTGCTCTTAATCCTTTGATGGATGAGCAAATAGCTTTTCTAGCAAAGGGAAATGTCACTGACATGTGGCATAAAAGACCGGGACACTATCACTATCAAGGGCTATTGCAAATGAAGTCCAAGGAGACAAGAATGTTACCAAAACGAGAATTTATATCCAAATGCATATTCACAAATTGGGGAAGTTGACTAGAAAGCCTTTTCCTAATGCAACGTGGAGAGCTACTAAGAAGTTGCAACTGGTTCATTTAGATTGCTGGCCCATAGAGGACCTTCACTAAATGGTAGTCTTTATTATGCCATTTTTATTGATGATCTAACCAGAATGTGCTAGATTTATTTTTTGAAGCACAAGTTAGAAGTGGCACAAGTTTTCTGGAAGTTCAAAGCAAAGGTGGAGAACGAAAGTCAACGTAAAATTGATGCAGATTTGATACTATGCGATACACTTCAAAGGCCTTTTAACCACTTTTGTGAAGAGGCAAGCATTCATCATCAACTAACTACTCCATATACTCCACATCAAAATGGAGTGAGTGAGATAAGGAACATATACATCATGGAGATGGCTAAATGTATGCTAGATGAAAAGAATTTGCCTAAGAAATTATGGGCAGCAGCAACAAACATAGTCGTGTCCCTGCAAAATGGGCTTCCTTCAAGTGCAATAGGATTCAAGACACCTTTTGAAGCTTGGTATGGCAATAAACCCTCTCTGAATTTTCTAAAGTCTTAGGTTGCCTTTGTTTCACTCATGTTCCTCAAATTAAAGAGATAAATTAGATAAAAGAAATATAACTGAATTCTATCGTATAATTTAACCCTCCAAGGGCTTACAAAATCTACCAACCTCAAAATGGCAAATATCATGAAGGCAGATTATCCACTTACTAAGAGGAGAATGATCAGCATGATCAGGTGGAACCTGACTCATCAGACCTTGAGCATCAGCAATGTGAACCTACAAAAAGCGGATTCACGGTGAAGGCGACCATGCTCTCCGATGGTTAAGTCAAAGATAAGGCGAAGAAGCAGCAGCTATGAGTTTTAACAAGAAAAAGAATACCTCTACCTGTGGAGACTTTCCATTTACAGACGGTTCATAAACTTTCCTTTAAATTTTAGGATAAATCTCTTGATTTTAGGGATAAAATATTTTTTTCCCTACCAAAGATTAATTTTCCGAGAAATAAGGGATTTGGAAATTGGGAAATCCGCTGATAAATACCTCCTTTGTGTATATTCTGCCTTCATATACTTATCCATAACGAACTTCCCATATGCGGTAGCGACTAAATTTAGGACTTAAAATTCGGGACGGGCGCCCCGGGCTGGGCCCATGGGAAGACACCCCGGCCTGGGACCAAGCCAAGACTTTCCTACCGGGCAAGGCCCCTGTTGAACGCCATTACTAGTAGCGGGCGCAATGTTTACGGCTATTTTACACGCATCTGTAGCGGCCAGCCCATTATAATGGGTCTAAAGATCATGGTACTCATAATGCCCACTTTTCCCTGGCTAGAATTTTAAGCTTTTTCAGTTGGGGGAAAATACTGTGCTTTTAAATCTTGGGTGCGAAAAGTTGAGAGGATCAGGAGAATTAATGCGTACATTGAACATGCTGTAAGGTGAAGTGCGTTTGGATACAAAGTGCGTGGGAAGCACACGTATCCCAACATGTTTGAGGCGTATGTTGTCTTGACGACACATTTAATGTGCCCGTTGATGTTTTACCCTTATATATAGGGGTTGTGCTCTGAGTGCTTTCCTCTTTTACGATTTCACAAAGCTTCTTCGCCTATTGCAATTTCCTTTCTCCGGTATTTCTACAAACTTTTCTTTTAAAGGAATCATCGGAGATCCCTTGACAAATTTCAATTTTGCGGTGAGTTTCTACAAAACTCGTTTGTATCGCCTTCTTTGTGTTTTTTGTGGCTCTGTTTGTTGAGTATTTTTAGGTTAGAAAGTTTTTGTTTCTTTTTGAGGGTGCGAACATCGTTTGTCGGTGGGGTTTTGGTGATGATGCTGTAGGCTAGGTGTGGGTGTTCCTAGGTTTAGAGACATCCTATTAGGTTCTGCGAAGGTTCCTGGTTCGGGGTTCTTAGGATTATGTCACTAGTGGGTTGTTAAACCTCCAAAGGGGGTTTCTTTTGTTTTTCGAGGGTTTTATTGCATATGTTGCCCAAGCTGATCCCCTTTTTTCTGTTTGTTTGCCTGTAGAATGGCGAGAGGTCATGAAGAGGCTTCTACCAATCAGGCTGGGCATAAGAGGGAGACCCCTCGGGAAACGCCCACTGTAAGCAGCCTAGTCGCTGCTGTGTTTGTAAAGGAATTAAGATCCTTTAATCAAGTTCTTGCCGTCATTAGACTGGAGGTGTCAGACGGCACAGCTACCCCAACCATAGGAGGGGTAGATAATGCCGTTTATTTCACCCGATAATAGTTTTCCATTGGACTTCGCTTCCCCATCCCGTCTTTGGTGAAGCAGTTTCTGCACTTTACTAGGGCACCTCCTGCACTTATACATCCGAATGTCTTTCGGATTCTGATGGGTTGTAGTGTGCTAAACATTCTCTACCAAATGGATATTTCGCTAGTAGAGATTTGTTTTATTTACACTTTGAAGCTTGGGATTGGGGGCCGCCATCTATCACCCATACCCTACCGCACTTGTAATCGGGGTCTTGTGACTCCTAAGATTGAAGCGAAAGGGGTTGTTTTAGTTAGAGGTTCATGGTACGAGATGCCAAGCTCTGGCCACTAACCAATCGGGCCTCGTGTTCTTAGGTTTGTTTCAACTTGATGAAGCTTGTACTTCCTTAAGCCGTTAGTATTCTGATATGCCCTTTATCTCTGAACTTTCTATAGGTAGGCGTAATTGAAATCATCAGGTTAGCCGGGTGAGAAGGCCAATTTGGATCGTATCAGATGGCTACTCAATATCATTGAGAGGGAGCACAAACACGAGCTCCTTTTTTCTATGAAGAACTTACAGGAGTTAGGGGCCAACCTCTTTCCTTACATAGTCCCTATCATGCCTAGTTCGTTGCCAAAAGAGCTTATTAAGGGTGAACATTTTGTTATAGCTGACCTTCTGAAGTCGATCCCGGGTAGTTCTTCACAAGCGGGGGCCGCTCAAGAGCCTCAAGCCAAGATCTCTCAAGGAGCCTTGGTTAGCTTTGTCCGGCCCGATCAATCACCTTTGGTTGTACAAGATCCAAAGCTTGGCCCCCAGGTGGCGAAGAAGAAGGGAAAGACAGGAACAGGGTAAGGCGCATGAAGGCCATCTGCTGGGGTTAGCGTTTGCCACCGTGAATCAGTCTCATTCGGGAATGGCTCAGAGGGCCCATCTTGTTCCCCAGATTACAAGTGAGCCGGCTGAGGAGAGCGAGGACGACATGTCTAGTCTCGTTGCTGGATTTGCCGCGCGGATGCACAAAAGAGCTATAAGTTCTCATGGAACTACCCCGACATGAAGTATCGTATGGCAAGCCGTCCAAACGAGATCTTGTTTAAATGAAGAGGTTCAAAAGAGCCTGACTGTAGTTATTTCGGACTCCCTAGAACGAGCCTCTGACGCCCTTCTGGTTTTAGAGGGAATCGCTTAGGATGCCTCCAGGGAGGCTTGGGCATCCTTAAAGGACAGGATTTTGGTCGAGGGTCCTCCCAGCTTTAATAATGTTGTGGGCGAGGCTCCCTCTGCAGAGACAGCCGTTAGACCGCCTTGCCAGACCCAACCTCCCAATTGGCAACCCTTGTGCCAAGGGCTCCATGTCGGGTGCCGAACTCGCGATTAAACCGACATGGGATCATCCTCCGACGGACACATCTGTTCCTGGTCTAGATTCCGTCTAATCAATTATTGACCCTTGGAACTTCTTCAATCGTGAGGACGCTTGTCATTGACATGTAAGCACTTACCTACTAACCTTCGAATACCGGTGGTGGCTCTTTCTAAAGAGTATTCCATTCCCTTCCCCGACTATTGATAAAAATTTACTAAATGCGGTACCAGGACGAATGTATATTCGCAACCACGCATTTTAACGAGATTCGCTGAGGTCGGGTATTGTCAAACTTCTAATGCTCAACAGTCTCATGTCATGATTTTCTTCTAACACCTTTTCTTCCACAGGCTATCACTGCTATCCTGGAATATGGTGCGCCAACATAGAGAGCTTCATCTTCTACTAGACGACGCCGAGAAGCTGCGACGTTATGCGCAGTCCGCTGCTTCCAAGCATCACGCCTTACAAGACGGCCTAGGCAAGGCCAAGGCGAGGTCCAAGCACTGGGAATGGAAGGCCAATGAGGATATAGAGAGGATTACAGGCGCGGAGAAGGAGAGGGATGAAGCCAAGGTAGAAGCTCGACGCTATTGATTGTTGCTCCAACTGAGGCATATGTGGCGCCTGAGCGGGAGGATGATCTTAGCTAGGTCTGCCACTCTAGTGATCGCGGGAGAGCTGGCCAAAGGCCGAGGCCGAGACGCCCGCCTTTAGAGGTCAGAATGCACTCTCTCTTATTAGAGATCGGGGCGGCAAAAGATGAAGTGTCTTCCCTTCAAATTTAGGCAGGTAAGGACAAAGCAGCCATGGAGGAGGACTACCAGAAGGCCTTGGAGCTGATCTTTGCATATGGTTACGAATGTTGTATGTTCAAACACAACATTTGTGGTGATCAACTGGAAGTTCCAAACGGCATGCCTGATCCTCCGACCTCTTCTTTCAGAGTTCATCGTGAACCCTAAGTGCCCCCAGGTCCCAGCAGCCATTGAGGCCACATCAGCCGAGATGGATCAAAGCCGGCGGCAGGAACCCGAGAGCAGAGGGCTCCGCTGGGGATCACGATCTTGTTTTTCTTCCCATTTGTTTTTTTTTTTTTGAAATTTCTATAAGGGTCTTGCATGGCAAGTCAGATATATATATGCTTTATGAACCATTGACGCCATTGGCGTATTTTGCAATTCTCATAAACTGATATTCATTTGTGCAAATGATATCTTTTACAACTTTTGCTATGTGTCTCGACTAGGGACAGTCAAAGTATAATTAGACATCAATGTTATAACTCTTTTTTAGAACTAGAAACTGGTGTGGATTGCACACGGCCGCAGGTGCTTCTCCATTTATGGATTTGGCCTTAGCACAGTTAGAACCACTTCCGGTCCTTGGCATGTGCCGCCAGCGGAGCCACTCTCGTCTTTTGGCACGTGCTAGCAAAGGCTATGAGCCACTTCTCGTTTTCGTATGTACAAGAAAGGAAGCCACTTCTAGTTTTTACATGTGCCGCCAGTTAGAAGCCACGCCTTGTCTTTGAAATGTGCCAAGAGGGCTATGAACCACCTCTGATTCTGAATGTACAAGAGTTAGAGCCACTTATGGACTTCGATACGGGGCTATTCCAAGAATTGAAAGAAAATACTTTAAAGGAAATTTTATTGATATTACCTTTAAAGAATTTTTTATTGATAATAATTTAAGTTGCATAGCATTCCACATCTCGTGCATTACGTCTCCATTTTGTAATGCCCAAAAATACCTTATAATTTTTATAATAATTTTTATTTATATATTCCGGGTAATGATTCGAGCCAAACTTGGTTTTTTCCTGAACCGATAAATTATGAAATGTGAAAATGAATATGAGCATTAAATGTTATATGCTAAAATGAGAAATTGATTGAACCCTAAAGAAACCCAAGTGTAAAAAGGGGGAAAATGGAATTTGTAAAATGAGACCTATGGGTCAAAATGATAAGCTTAAATGCTAATATGAAATAAATGATATGAATGCAAACAAGGAGACTAGTAAGCTTTAAGTGAAAATGGAAAATGGGATTTAATGAGGAAGCCAAACATGGCCTTATAATGAATAAGTGATATTAGACCACATTTGGTCTTAGAATGCTCATTTCTATTAAAACGATTTTGAGAGCAAGGTGGGAGAAAAGCCAGGGTTTTGTACAGTTATGATTTTCGTGGAGATCATCTCTATTTTTGGTTTCCAAGTGATGGAAAAGGAAGACGGAAGCTGTGCAAAGGGTCTCCAAGAGATTCAAGGTATGAACCTAAACCCCAGGAACATCGTATTTGATGTTTGGTTAGAAACCCTAATCCATCCCCATGGGTTTTGTCACAGGTTGGTTTAGATGATAGCTATGATGTTAATAAGAGTGATTCCCATGTTTTGTTTCCAGATTTTGAGGATTTTTTGGAAAATCTCAAAAGAGCAAACCGGGAAACTGCATATCGAGCTCTTATGCAAGAGCAGTGGAACTCCACGCCGCTACAGACCTACGCCTGAAGGTGTGATGCCTAGCCGCGGGCGAGGTCAGGTGCCAAAAATGGCACCCCTCAGTACGCCACGACAGCAAAGCTACACCGCCAAGAAAGGCCTAAGTCTAGTCATAGCAAATGCTATCGCCGCGTATTACTATTCATAGAGGCAAAATTTTTACTTTTGTTCCTGAAAAAGTCTAGCTTTTGGTGTACAACCATAGTTTAAGACCCTAATCAATGATTAATGGGGTCTTTAAACAGGAATAAAACTAAATGAAAGTACCCATACCTCACCGCCGGCAATATCTGCATATGTGAGTAGAAAGTATTTCTAACAGATGCAGATTGCTAGGGGCCTGGGAGACCACCTAACCAGACCCAGATCATGCAAAAAGAGTGATAGATTGGTTTGTCTTATCTTCTCCTATTCTCGCTTCCAAGATTTGAAATGCTCGTCATAAATGTATAAGAAAAGCATATTGATTTGTTTTAATTGAATTGAAGCAATTGATTTTGAAATGTTTGCATATGAAAATTAAAATGGAGTATTGAAAACGAATCGTTTATACAAATGTACATATTGAACAGATTGCTGCTATAAAGGATTTAAAATGCCCAATAGAATGTTAATTGTTTATTTTGCATAAAGAATAGATTGGGTATACCCAATAAGGTTCAATTATGCGATCGCGAACAAACATATTGGAGGTGTCAATTCGATCAAGAACAACTAGATAACATCGGTAGTGTTCACGATTGACTTTAATAACCAAACAGAAGCCCAATGAATCGGGAATCAGGTTATAAAATAATGCTTTACACCGCCTGCACCAATCCGACCGTGTCGCTGATTCCGATATTCGTATACCCAGTAGGTTAAATTTTGTTAAGGGAAGAACCGAATTAGATTTATGATTATTGACATATTGAATTAAGTTAAAGATTGCAAACGAAACTGAAAAGAATACTTTAAACATGATTTGGTTATAAATGATTACGTATATGAAAGTGCACATTGGAATGTGATCAATGAACCATAAATGTTTGTATATGAAATAAGTATATGCATGCATTGACATCGATCATCCAAAAAGATTTAAGTTTGTTTAGTAAAATCAAGCATGATTCGACGAAAATCAAACTCGAAGAATGGATTAGAGTAGAACCACTGCATGAAAATGCTTAGCATATTGTTTTTATCACGCGCAGTGTACCGAATGATAAAGTGTTGATTTGAAGAACCGCCATTATGGTTTAGCGTCATTCAAAGTTCACTTTATAGTTCGTCACATGCATCCTACCATTTTGAGTACATACGTCGCGAAAGGGCATATTCTTCCCCTCCATATTTAAAAGGGAAGAAGCTGGGGTCAGCCCCATCATCGATATCGTGCTATTGGTACACTGGTCATGTGTTTTCGATGTCATCACGCACTCATGTATTAGCCCGCATATATTCTTACAGATGGTACAACAAGATGGTGCGAAAATGTTGTTCTCATAGGCCTAGGCCTACTTATCTACATCCCCACCATACCAACATGCTATGATATACATAGTCAGTGAGATATCGAGACACGCCATTCAGACTTTACTGGATCGTGGTTTGGTCGATTTGGGACGCCCGGCATGGATTACAACCCGCTCCTCTGTCATAACAGGTTTAATTCTCCACCCATGGGTGGTGTACATTCTGCTGAGTTTTCGGGGAGATTTAGATATCGCGGTATATGTGAGGCTCCACAACCGATCGCTTTATACATAGACTGCATTTTAGTGGATACACCTCGCCGGCCAGATCCCAGCTATCTCGCACTTATCGCATACGAGGTTCCTGCATGTGACTTCAACTTCAATTTTATGTTTGTGAGCATGTTTAGCCTATGACACCCCTTCATTCCCGTTTCCCCAGGAGATGGGCCTATTCATTGTGGATGTTTAGATTGTTACGCGAAATGGGAGGGTAGCTCAGCCTCCACCTGCTGATGTGCCATTTGCTGGCACAAATAGGAAAGGATGTTCTGTAAAGAGGATGGTGTCTATGCCGCCTATGCACTACATAGGCTCAGATATCTATTTGGGAGCCTATTGGCCTCATCCATTACTCATAGATGTACGATCAAAGCACTTAGCCATATCGTGAGTTGACACTACCACTACTCCTTAGGGCTTATTACCTTTTGACAATGCACAAAGCTACATGCATTGCGCTTCGATGATGATTTACCACTGAGGGGTCAGATCATGTTCGAATCTTTATTCATTGATGTCGCTTGTTCAGTCGTCGCGTCAGTCGTCTCTACCGAACAACGACTACCAACGTCTGTCCGTTAGTTACTGCCATTGCACTTGGATTTTTGCAGACTAATTTTGGGCCTTCTTCACAAACGTCAGAGCTTATGATGGGACTCAGAGGACAATTATGGGCACACTCAATACACATGTCATAATTAGGCCAGTCAGATACTCCATATTATTTCAAGTTTTGAGGATCTCGCCATCCTTAACCTACTTTACCGCCCTTGGATTCATGCGGAGGCGGTGTTATGCCATTCCCTTTATCAAGCAGTCTGGTACACGAGGGCACACACACAATACAAGCCCGACAGATGTCGCATTTCTTCTGAGTCCGTGTTACATATCGGCCACAGTGTGGATGACCTACATTTGACCGGGTTTACTTTCGATGAGGTTCAGGTTGTCGCTTTAGGAGATGGATGAACAGAGACTGTGCCTATGTTCTTTCGACGAAGACATCAACACTTTGGTACTTAAGATGACGAGAGGCATGTCCTATATGCCTCGGCTTGGGTCGGGCCACACAGGGACCGCAGACAGCTTATTTTTACAATGATCTACACAATCTTATGGGTTAGGCTATACCCCACAGAGGGCGATGTACGCCACATGGCTTAAGCTATCACAGGACAGGTGAGTGGCTCACCGTATGGGTCTCCATCGACATCCTCTCCGCCCGCTTACCTTTTAGCTCGGGCCGACTCACTTTATTAGGAGGATCGCAGCATGCACCTTGCGATAGGGTACCGATCATGCTTTTTAGAGACGTATGGGATCCGGGGCAACGAAGTGTGCCTCGGGACATATGTGTGTTTTAGTTCGAGACTATCGAGGTCCCGGTGCCATGATAGTCGCACCTCAAAGACCGTCGAGCTAGTGTGTTCTCTATGTGTTTCCCTGGGCTGAGTCCCCCGACTATGACCCCACATATGGATTTGGGGGATGATACTGATGGAGTGACTCTTCCTGATACTTACATAGACGAGATAGACATGATCGGATGGTCAGATCTCAATACAACTCCACATGAGCCCATTAGTTGACATGTTTGGAGTTTCCGCTTATTTATTTTGAAGATGTGACACTTATGATGCCTACGCTAGCGATGGACATGATCAAGATCGTCGTATTCGATGCAACACCTGGCCCCACTATTTTTGGCTATGTTTGGGATTTCTATGCTAGAGATAAATGATGATGATGGACTTGTTGCTACTGATATTACTCATAATACTGTTTTTGTTGAGGGAGCGTCCGACTTTGTGGACCCACCTCTTTCTTTTGACACTATGTCCTGGTTTATCACTCGCTTTGATGATATTTTTGATGGTAACAATGACATGAGTACTGAAGTATTTGCCCGTGTCAACATTTTCCTTATTATACTATCAACACCCACAAAATACATATACATGATGTCGGGATGATACGGAGACACAAAGACATTACTTCGTGGCCAATCGTAAAGGATCATACGTAGGACTGAAAGTTACACTCATATCGGTAGCAATGTAGTTGATATATATATTTTGGGGGCACCGGACGCTCAGAGATTAGGATTGGCTCTTCCTATCTCCGCATGAGAGGAGTAGATTGATCGATCTACCGTGTCGCACTGATGATATTTTTCATGGTCATAGCAGATGCCAGCCTCGACTCTTCCATAAGGTACCATCAATCTACCATTCTACCACATGCCAGGCCGCGCTAGCGCAAATTAAGGAGACTACACCTCGATGGAGCTATAAAGGGTGAAGGAAATCTCGTGAAGCAACCTTAGTGTTGGCTTTTACTGGGCAGTCGAAAGTATCCCGACCAAGAAGCATCGTCGCCCTTATTCCCAAAGCACGTATGTTAGTTTGTGTAGACTCGATCCGAATAAAGCCAAGCCTGGCATGATTTTCCTCCCACATTGATATGTTGGTTGACAGCACTGCAAGACATTCGATGTTGTCCTTCATGGATAGATTTTTTGGGTATAATCAGATTATGATGACTCCAGAGGATATAGGGAAGACTTCTTTCATTACTGAGTGGGGTACTTACTGCTATCGGATTATGCCATTTCGGTTGAAGAATGCAGGAGCCACTTATAAGAGAGCTGCTACTACTCTGTTCCATGACATGATGCATAGAGATGTCGAGGTATATGTGGATGACATGATAGTGAAGTCCCGAGACAGGGCAGATCACTTAGCACTTTGCTGCAGGTTCTTTTTGGAGAGGATCGACGCTTTTAAAGCAGGTTGAGGTTGGAACCCGGGCTAAAGTGTACCCGGGGTAACTTCAAATGCCGACACATTGTTAGTGAGCTGGGTATAGAGGTTGATCCTAAAAGATCATAGCAATACTTGACATGTTCGCCGATGAGTCTTAAACTCATCTATATTTTAACCATTTTTCTCTGCTTATTTTAGTATCTTCAGATTTGTTTTAATGCCAAATTATAGAATATTTACTAACTTTGTGTTTTGCATGGTTTTAAACAAAATGAGGAAATTACAAGAAGAAATAAGAGAAAAGAGCACTAGCACCAGAGAGAGAACACAAGGACAGAATTTTGTGTGTTAAACAAACTTCTATGAATGTATGAACTACTATGATAATAATTTCCTTGTCGCAACACAAAGGTTTAAGTATTGACACAAAGGGGATGCTGATATGGGAAAAGCATGATTAGTGCTCAAAAAGTGCTATTTTGAACCCTGTTTATTGCAGGTTTTGAGCACTTTTTGTGTACTAATCAGCGTAATTAACCCGACGGTACACATTAAGGTCCCCTGCCATTCTGTCGATCGCATTTTGTGGCTAATTTTGTAGTTTTTATTTATGCCAAATTGTTGAGCTCAATCCAAGCATGAAGAGTTCGAGTCAACTCGTATTCGCGTGATCAAACCGAAGGAAAGAAGAGCGTAAAATGCAAGAAATCGGAGCATGCAGAAACTCAGCCGCGAATTTTCACAATCATAAATTTGGCAAAGCTGCGACGGCAATCCGCGACTGTGCTGTAAAATCACCTTCTTGCCACCTGCTCACGCTTCCCGCCACCTGCTCACCCTTTCCTCCGCTGGTCTTTGGATCTTTTTTTCACTTTTGGTCTGGCTAAATTACTCCCTATGGCAGTGATAGTTCATGTAATTTGGTAATTTTGTTTTGTCTCGTGAAGAGAGCAGCTTATTTGTACAATAGCAAAGGAGACTTGTCCAAGAATAAATTTTACACAAGATATAATAGTTTTTCCCTCTGCTTTTATTTTCTCCCCTTTTCTTTCATTTTCTTCATTTTTCAATCAGCCAAACACCCCTTGAGGGAGCGAGACAATTAAGGATGGTTGGCTAAAACCCCTTCATCCTTGAAAGAAGAGGACTACTTGGCTTTGGAATTAGTAGGTAAAAAATTTTGTTCTCCTGCTTTTTAACGCAAAGCAATTATTAGCATTTATGTTTCTATCTTTCACCTAGCTTAAATCCTCTCGAGATGCCTTGATTGGCCAAGATTTTGCAATTTTTTTGGGTTCGTGGATGCTTATTAGGATCCATTGAGATTCAGCTTAGTTGTCTTCATGAGCACTGTAGGTAGATCAGTGGGACATGTTTTCATCAGTCCTATTACTTATGCTCAATAAATGCTTTGTTTCAAAAGGAAAATTGTTAGGGTTCAGATTTTAGTGTTTAAATGAAGATCCTGGGCTCGAAATATCGATAGGTCATCCTCCTTTAACGCGAGGTGTGGCACCCCGAGAACTTCTCATTTACCTTAGGAATTTCAAACTCAGTGAGCCCAGATGCTTCAAGGAGTTCTTTTTCCTATTTTTCTTCATTTTATTTTCAAACAAAACCACCATATTACCATCAAGGATTTTTCAAACTAAAATCCAACTTAAATTCACCTTTTGAGCTCATCAGAAATCATTTGTGCAAAGAAACCCATCCCGAGTTCGAACCTAGAAGCCACTATACTACAAAGAGCTAGGCTATAATAGTAGAAGGTTTAGGCTATAAATTTTGTTGGTTCAAGCCTGCTTAACACGCTTACACGCGAATCAAAGCACTGGTGATTATGGAGCTAGCATTAACTTGATACCTTGTCTCATGTTAAGATTAAGTCAGTAAGTTCAATTCACAACCATGACCCTGAAATGGCACAAGTGACATTGGCTCTGATTCTGAGGCATCCTTGAAGATGTGTCGATCAAAGTGGGAAAATTTGTCTTTCCAATGGACTTTATAGTCATTAATATAGAGGAAGACAAACAAGTTCCATTGCTATTAGGAAGACCATTCTTAGAAACAAGAGCAACATTGACTGATGTGAAAAAAAAGGAACTAGCTCTCATGGTTGGAGATGAAGTAGTGCACTTCAATCTCAATCACAGTTTGAAACAACCAGAAATTAGTAGTGCTAGCTGTGAAATTGTAGAAACAAAAATTCATGTCAGTTCTAAACTGACCATTGATTGTAATTTTCAGAATGAGATGAATGAGAATGAGATGAATTTCCAGTATCTTAAGCATCTTGAAGTTGAAATTCTAAACTCTAAGTTTAAATTAAAAGATTCAGTATTCAGTGTTAGAGAAAACGGTATAGAAAAATCTAGCAGTTTTGAAGAAAAAGTTGTTGAAGAAAACAAAAGTTCATAGGGTTTAATACTCAAGGAATTGCCTAAACATTAAATGCATGCCTTTCTGCAACTTAAAAGGAAATCCAGCCATCATATTTCAAATCGGATTAGCTAGTGGAAGAGCAAAATCGTTGAGACTCGTAAATATAAGGAAGCAATAGCTTGGTCTATAGAAGATTTGAAAGGAATCAGTCCTTCAATTTGTATGCACAAGATCCGTTGAGGAGAATGCTAGAACTTCTATAGAACATCAGAGAAGGTTGAATCTAGTAAATGGCGAAGTAGCCGAAAAGAAGTATTGAAACACAAATGTAGGCTTCATATATGCAATCTCTCAGTACACTCGGTGAGTTTCAATACATGTGGTTCCGTGGTAAGGGATGATTCACTGTAATCAGAAATGAGAAGGATGAATTGATTCCTACAAGAACTATGACAGTATGGAGAGTATGTATAGACTACAGGAAACTGAACACTACTACCAGAAATGACCATTATCCTCTACCTTTCATTGACTAAATGTGGTTAGCAAGGCACTCATATTACTGTTTTCTTGATGGATATTCTAGTTATAACTGTATTTGCAATAGCCCAAAAGGATAAAGAGAAATCAACATTTACATGTCCTTATGGCACCTTGCCTTTAGAAGGATGCCATTTGGATTATGTAATGCCCCGCCACCTCAAAGATGGCTGATGTCTATATTTTCTGAGTTGGTGGAAGAGGTTATGGAAATATTTATGGACGACTTCTCAGTATATGGATCCAGTTTTGAACATTGTTTGAAAAACTTAGAAACAGTACTTCAAAGGTGCCAAGACAAAAATCTAGCTTTAAATTGGGAAAAATGTCATTTCATGGTAACTGAAGGTATTGGCTTGGAGCATAAGATTCCAGTTGCTGGATTGGAAGTAGATCAAACAAAGATTGCTGTCATAAAAACTCTCATGTCACCTACAAAAGTGAAAGGAATAAGAAGCTTCCTGGGACATGCTGGATTTTATAGAATTTTCATTAAGGATTTTTCAAAATTTTGACCATTGTGTGACCGATGGAAAAAAAGATAAAATTTGATTTTATTGTTCATGCGATATGCATTTGAGAAAAATTAAACTGCATTAGTATCATCTCTCATTATGTTGACACCAAACTAGAACAATGAGTTTGAAATTATGTGTGATGCTAGTGATTATGCAATGGGAGTTGTATTGGGACAGAGAACTGAAAAGATATTCAAGGCCATATACTATGCCAACAAAACATTCAATGAGGCATAAGAGAACTACTCCACCACAGAAAAGGAGATGCTAGCAATGGTGTTTGCTTGTGAAAAATTCAAGCCTTATATATTGGGGTCCCATGTTGTAATACACACTGATCATGCTGCAATTAAATATCTAATGGCAAAGAAGGATGCCAAGCCAAGATTGATCAAATGGGTGCTAAGGAGTTTGATCTGAAATCAAGGATAAAAGGGTAGTGACAATGCGAGAAGGCATCACTTGTCTAGATTGGAGAGAGAATTGCTGAATAGAAAAAGGGGACAAATAACATAAATTTTTCCCCGATGAGCAAATTTATTTATGTTATCAGTACAAACACCCTGGTATGCAGATATTGTGAATTACTTAGCTTGTGGAGTTATGTCATTTGAATTCAGCTACTAACAGAGGAGGAAATTGAGAACTAATTGCAGATTTTATATATAGGATGACCCATTACTGTATAGAAGAGGAGCAGACATGATCATAAGGAGATGTGTCCCAGAAACAGAACAGGGTGGTATTATGGAGAAATGTCATGCATCACCATATGGAGGACACTTTGCATGCAACAAGACAACCCAAAAAATTCTCTAATCAGGATTTTATTGGCCTACTCTACTCAAAGACTGTTTTGAATGAGTAAAACATTGTGATGCTTGTCAGAGAATGGGCAACTTAAGCAGAAGAAATGAAATGCCCCTGTAAGGAATTCTTGTGGTGTAAATTTTTTATGTATGGGGAATAGACTTTATGGGACCTTTCCCATCATCATTTGGCAATATGTGCATTCTCCTAGCTGAGGATTATGTATCCAAATGGGTGGAAGCAACAATTATCCTAAATACGCCATCATAGTGGTTGGGTTTATACAAAGAAAGATTCAAAGGCATTTGGAGCACCGTAACAATCATCGCGATGAGGGAAGCCATTTTTCAAATAAAGTTTTGCAAACTCATGAGCAGCATGGAATCAAATATTTAATGGGATTGTCTTATCACCCTCAATCAAATGGACAAGCTAAAATTTCCAATAGGGAGACAAAGAAGATTCTGGAGAAAACAGTAAATGCAAGCATAAAGGACTGGTCTATAAAATTGGATGATGCACTGTGGGCTTATAGAATTGCTTACAAAACTCCCATTGGAATGTCCCCATATAGAATTATATATGGAAAACCTTGTCATCTCCCCTTAGAATTTGAATACAATGCTATGTGGGCCATCAAGAAACTGAATTCTGACTTTCGAGCTGCAAAGGAAAAGAGACTACTCCAAATGAATGAACTGGAAGAGCTGAGAAATGAAGCTTATGACAATGCCAGAATCTACAAAGAAAAGACCAAGAGGTGGCATGATTAAAAGATCTTAAGGAGAGAATTCAAGGCAGGAGAACAAGTTCTCTTATACAACTCTAAGCTAAAGCTATTTCCAGGGAAATTGAAGTCAAGATGGAGTGGTCCATACATAGTGGTAACAAGTACACCCTTTGGATCAATAACACTAAAGACTGAATCTAGAAGTGAATTCAAAGTAAACGGTCAGGGACTAAAGCATTATCTTAGAGAAAGCATAGCGAGTGTAGATCCGCATTTTGAAAAGGGAAAAGAGAATTCATCAAATGAAGACACTCGCAGCTCAGGTCTAGCTAAGGACATTAAACTGAAAGAAATTTTCGGGAGGCAACCCAAACAGAGTTTTTTTATTTTTGTTAACTTTGATTTATGTTGATTCCCTTTATGATTTTGAAGATCTCATTTTTAGTTTGTTAGAAGTTTTATTAGGAAGTTGATTAATTGCTAAATTGTGCAGGAAGGATGATCTGGAATCAGATGTCATTATAAAGCACACTACCTCAAACTGAATTGTGCAGAAAATAGCTATAAAGGGGAGTATTTCTATTTCCCTAAATTTGTTTTAGATAATAATGCATAGTTGAAGTTTGAGAAATTTCATGATTTTAGAGCCTAATTAAATAAACAACTTTCGAGTGCTAATTGCTTAAATGCTTTATTGAGTATTTTGATGCTAGTGAGATTGTTGTTCATGATTGAATTGAGAATTTATGTTGCTATATATGTTATCACAAGCCTGAACTGCTTAATTGGACTGAAGTGTGGATGATTAACTGAAGTGGAAGGTAGTTTAAACTTGCAAACATTTAGGGAATCAAATACTTGGTCGCAACAATAAAATCTTTGTCGCGACACTTGAAAGTTTGGTCGCGACATCAGTTACTGCAACAAGATGAAAACCTTGTCGTGACCTTGATTTTCATGTTGCAACAAAATTTTGGGCGCAATTTTGAAAAGAATGTCGCAACATACTTTTCAGGGTCATACATAAATAATTTCGACTCCTTAATTTGAGTGGCAAGTTTATGTCACGACAAAGTTTAATGTTGCAACACAACCTCGAATTGGAGCGACCAATAGAGTGTCGCAATGTTTTCAATGTCACGACACTTTAAATGGCCCAGCTCTAATTGATCGCAAACTATGCCGCGACAATTATTTTGTCTCTGGTCACACATTGTATAAAAAAATAGAACAAAACTATAAGGCGCTTGTTGTCGCTGACATTTCTAATGAAGGGGCACAATCAAAACAATTGGCTTATAAATTGAAAATTTTGAAAACCGATGGGCCACATTTCTCATAAACTTCAACCTTCACTTTCTTTCACTCAAAATTCCTCTCATCTCAACCCTCCAAAACCCTAACCCTACCATGTCTGACCCCACAATCCTGATACCAAACCTCAACGAAATAATGGAAGAGTACACTGAGTTGGAAAATCAAACAAAACAAGTTTCTCGAAAGTAACAAATTTTGAGCGTTGAGGACAAAGGATGATGAAATGAAGAGCATCACAGACAAATGGAAGAATCGGTGTTAGTAAGATATAGACAGTTTAAGCGAACAAAAGGAAAGATGCGCAAACTTTGTTTCAAACAAAGCAGAAGCCCTAATGGAAAGAAGTTTGAAGGACAGAGGCTTTTTGCTGAAAGGGGATTCAAAAAGTTTATCTCCCATTTTGCTGAAATGCTGGAAAAGAGAGAATGACAGTCATTGGGTGAACACAAAGAACCTGGTTGTGCTACTTTGGTAAAGGAATTCTTTGCTAATCTGGTGGAGAAGGAAGGAAAGAAAGTATATGTTTGAGGGCGATGGGTAGACTTCAGAAAAAAAGAGATAAATAAATTGTTCAGTCTAAGGGTGCAAAAGGATGGCTCGAAGTTCAAGAAATAACTAAAGAAACCAGAACACTAGAAAATAGTAAACCTACTAACGATTGGAAAAGGACAAAGAAAACTCCTTTTAAATCCATTGCCAAAGGAGATCTGACTAAAAAAGCCAAGGTATGGTTCTACTTTATCAGTTCTATCCTTATGCCATCGAAGCATCTCAGCATAGTGAGAAGGGAGGAAGTAATCCTCCTCTATGCATTGCTGAAGGGTTACAAGATAAATGTTGGGAAAATCATTGAAAAGTCCATATTGGGCTATTATGAAAGCAATTGCAGGGGTTTGATTCCACACCCAGCCACAATAACTAGACTTTGTATTAAAGGGGGAATTGAGGAAGAATGGGGGACTGAGGAAACCTACCCCAAGGCCTCCCCTCTGACTTTAACAGGAGTAACTAAAGGTCCAAAGAACAGAGGGAAAGGCAAAGAAAAGAAGTAGAAGAAGAAAAGAATATGAAGGGTACATTGAGCTAAAACAGTGTGAAAGCCCAGCTCCAATGCAACAAGAAGCTCAGATAAGTCAAAGCCCATTCGGGAATGCATCCTTAGAGTTGAGACAAATCCATCAGGAACAAGCTAAAAGCTTCGGGCAAAATTGCAATAATTCAGAATTGATGGAAATTCTGATGTCTATGCGGCAGGAGATGAAGGAAAGAGATAGCCAGCTCAAGCTTTAACTACAACTAAGAGATGAGGACATAGAGACAGAGCTCAGAAGAAAGGACTAGAATCTGGAGGATGCTTTGAGAAAAAAAGCATGAAGAAACTGGGTGGGTAATTAGAGCAGGGACCAGTACTGTTAAATAGTATCAAACACATGAAGCGTAGTTTTGTACTAATGACTATGAGCAAGTAAACAATAGAACATTCTCGAAATATGGGCTAAAATGTAGAGAATCGACGTAAAGTAATGCAAAATATCGACTAGGCTATGAAGATAGTCTCGAACAAAAAGAAAGTGTCATTGCCACAAATAAGGATCTCAGATTGTGTGCCATACACAATAGTCCCTCCAGGAGAAATGAAACCAATACTACCTTTCTTAAACCCAAACCCAGATATAAAAGGCCTTTATGCACTATAAAGAAACAACAAAAAATAAAACCCCTAGTACATCAAGGAAGAAAGAACTCACCCCAGTAGAGGAGGTTGAAGAATATCTAAGGATGGAAGCATCAAAGGAGAGGGATGCAAGGAATATAAAATAGCTCCCCATCGCTCCATCTCATCCTTCACTAATACCCAAATATCAAAATAGTCAATAAAATAAAGAATTCTTTGAAAATTCTGTGTTCAATTGTGTTTTTGAGTGTTTGGTACTGTTTCTGCTTAATTTTCTTTGTTTCATGATTGATAATGACTTAGTTAAATAATTGAGAAACCAGCTATCTTGATCAAATTGTTTAATTGCTGCAACGCATGTTTGGTTGAAATGAAATGATGAAATTGTGGTTATGTTGGAGTGTTTTGAGCTTAATGCAAGATCAAAATGAACTTCTTGAATTGATTAAAACAGCACAACAACAAACCTCAAAGCCAAACAAACCATTGCTAGATGCATTGTGGTAGGCTTCACTGAATTGGAAAAGGAAGTTGCAGTTTAGCCAGAATGAAGTTGAATGTTCAGATTTAGGAAGATGTTCTCAATAGAAAGAACAAATAAGGCTTTTGAGACTGTTTGTGTAAACAGTATGATTAGTAAAAATCTTGAACAAATAATGCACATGGTCAAAGTGAGTCCTTAACAAATTGTGAAGGATTAGGGACATCTTCTTGGTTCAGTCACAGTTAAATAGTCAAATGTCCTAGAATTTGTTAGATTATTAGTCAAGGCAAAATCCTAGGCAATACCAATAACAGGAAGTGATAAAGGCCATCTATGGAAGTTTGAGCCTTTCAAGCCTACCCTCATAATATGCATATACATACACTATAGTTCTAGAATTGAGCCAATAGTCAATTCTTCCATTAAACAATATAAGCTCTTTCAAACCCTTCCCTTCATTTTAATCCTACAAGAAAGAACCCTTATTACCCTGTGTTTCAAAGACAAGAATCCCCAAATGCGTAAACGGTAAGATTTGGGGAATGTTACTTTATTTGAAAGGAAAAACAAGAATGAAGGATGGAAAAAGAAGAGAGCAATTGAAGGAAAGGAAAGGAATGCAAAGAAGAAGTCAAAGGTTGTAAATTGTTAAATTGGAATAAGTTTTGTCATGTGGCCTTCCTCTCTTGAACAATTAAGTTCATAGGGATGTTTCAACACCTAGGACCCTAATGCCAACTGGTATAGGAGCTGCTAACCCAAAGTTCTCTAAGAGTGGTAGAAAGCCTAAAAAGACAAGACATTGCACTATTCCTAAAAATTTTGACAAGTAAAAAGAAAAGCAAAAAGTGCTTATATCTAAAGGACCGACCTGATAAGAATGATATAAAGGGAAAATAAATTACCAAGATGAGAGAGAGTATGCAGTATGATGCAACAAGATCAAGTTTAGGGGAATATTTCTTTTCTAGCATTAGTAGGAAAGAAAGGGATGAAGGATAGAGGCAAAGATGCAAAAATTGAATATTGGAATCTGGGTAATTTTTAGCCTAAATTCTCCAATTATCCACCCAATTACCCAAGCCAAACTTTATAAGCCTAAAAGACCTAATTGATCTTGAAGGTTGTATTTGCCTACATTAGTGGAGACTAATATGAAAAACAGGCATATGGGATTTTGAAGAACTAATTTTGTTGTAATCGTAAAACCCTTAAGATTAACTAATTTTTTCCAAGAAGAAGGGAAAGAAGACCATCACACACTCAATGCATCAGATTAATTGACCGAATTGTTTGTACTGTAAATCATTAGTTTGTTTTGTGTCGCAATTGAAAATTTTCCTAATTCTCAAGTGAAACTAAATTTGAAGTCAAGGCCGCAACTAACTGTTTCAATTCAAGTTGCTGATTAAAAAAAAAAAAAAGATTGCAATATAAAATAGAAAAATGTCCCTAAAAATAAAGCTAAATTGTTTGAGGATAAACAAATTTTCTTCTCTTTGCTCAATAAGCAAAACTTTAAGTTTGGGGAATTTGATGAGTCTTAACCTATCTATTTTTAATCCGATTTTTCTCGTTTATTTTTAAGATCTTCAGATATGTTTAATGCCAAATTATGGAATATTTACCAATTTTGTGTTTTGCAAGTTTTAATTCAAAAATGAGGAAATTACAGCAGGAAATAAGAGAAAAAGAGCAATTGCAGCAGTCTTTGTCGCGACATAATTTTGTGTGTCGCAACAAACTTCCAAGTAAATGGCAAGGGAACTTAGTCACGATAATAATTTCCTTGTCACAACACGTGTACTGAGATGGACAGATGAGCTTTAATGCCACTAAAAGACAACGTGTCGCGACATAAAATGAGAAGAATATAACCAGTCAGCTGAGACAAAGAATGTTTATGTCATACAAAGTTTTTTAAGAGGGTCGTATGCAAGGAAGAAATTGTCAACAAAAGAAGCTTCTATCGCTACAAATGAAACATGAAGAGTGCGTAAAACTCGCTGACAAGGTATCTTCTCTGGCTATGACAAGAAATTAAAAAGCAATACAGGAAGAATACTGCGACATAAAAGTTTATGTTGCTACATCATGAAGAGCAGAAGGCATAATTCTTATCGCATATAATCCTCTGACGCGACAATCGATTATGGCAAATATGAAAGCTTGTCGAGATAAGAAGAGTCATAGATGAATTCGTCGCAACAAGTGACTTGCTGCGTATTAATCAGCAGCAAGAAGCTCAGTCGTGATTGGGATAAACGAGGTCGCGACATGTGATGCTTACTTAGCTAACCGACCGGTTGCAACAAAAAGAATCCAATGTTGCGACATACTAAGTCAGATTTCATGTCGCTAAAGGATCTAAGGTCGCGATACACAAAGATTAATCGACTACGTATAAACAAGGTCACGACGAAATTTTCTATGTTGCGACAAAGATTCCAACACAAGGAAGAGAAGTCTAGTCGTGACATAACAAACTGGGTCACAACTCAAAGATAAGATGAATATAGAAAAGTCCTGTCGCGACATAACAAACTAGTCGTGACGAAACATCTACAACACTAAGAGGCTGTCGCAACATCAAAATGAAGCTGCAACAAGAAATCAGGTTAAGGCAACAAACTTCGCAGGCAATTTTAGGCTTTACGTAAATTCGATACAAGAAATAGTGTTGCAACAAGAACCAAAATGTAAATGTTTGCCGCGACATAAAAATTAGGTCACGACACTAATTTCAAGAAGTCAGATAGAAACCTCACAATATAATTGCTGATGTCACGACATAACTATTCAAGGAACCACATAAGATCGTCACAAATAGAACGTAGAACAAATGCATTTTGCAAGGACAGATTGTTAAGTAGACAAGAAAGATCCTGTCATGGCTGCAGGAAACTCACAACAGAATGAAGAAACACAGGCAATACCGGCCACGACCAAAGAAACTCACGACGAATCCAAGAAGGAGCACAAAATGAGCTTTATTGCATAACTGCGCATGCTGCACATCGTAGACCCGCGATAAAGACCGAAAACTTTATCATGACAAACTTCCACGCCGCATGCAGAATGCAATCCGAAAGAATTGGGGATCCACAATGTAGCCTAGATTTTAGGGCTCAAACTTCTGGGGCTTTATAAATAAAAACAATTGGAGGAAAGAGAGAGTAGTTCAGTCGTACGAGAGGAAAACAAGTATCCGGGAGCCTGAGGAATTTTGTATTATATTTTAATTTCTTTCTTCTTCTTTCTTTCTTTCTTTCTTCAGATTTAGATTTTGAGCAGAATTTAATTTGTTTACCTGATCAAACGGAATTGTTCAGAAGTTTAGAAGTTGAATTAAATAGTTGAAAGTCATTTTCGATTACTGTTTGAATCCAATGAAATCTAGACAAAAACTGGAATTTATTTCTTTCAGTTGATTGTAGTTACAGTGAAATTTTCCTGATCAGTATTTCAGTGTTCATTGTGATCCAGTTTTTGAGAAACATAACTTCCGCTGGAAAAGATATGATGTTAGTTATGGTCTTTTCTGCACAATTAGAAGAAAATTTCCTCGGTTGAGAATCTTGAATTTATATGAATGGTGATATTCATGAAGTGAATTGTTCCCAATATTAGTAACTAATACCCATAAAATGACTAAGTTTCGTTCGATTTAGAGGCCCTCGAAAGTGACACAGAGTTGGAGATTCCTGAGAGCATGAGGCATTACTGGGGTGGTCGCTTGACTAATAAAGAACTAATGAGCTCAAAGATTACTTAGATAAATCACTGCCTACTCATGACTGAGAATTAGTTGAGGAATCTATCAATTTAATCAATTAGAGATCTCTTGTCCGGGAGGAATGATCTTGATCCTCGTGTTAGCATATCAACTTTCCTAAAAACCCAAGTTTGGCTTCACCCATACCTAGAACATATAATAAAATTATTATAAAAATTTGTATTTTCGTGGCTGCATAAAACTTTGTCGCGACATAATTAAGAGTTGCAGGCAAAACCTGTGTTGCGACAAAGAAGTTTTCTGTCGCGACAATAAAACTAAGGAATGATAAAATTCTATCGCAACAAGAAAAAAGTAGGTCGCGCCAGAAATTGAAGAAGACTTGAGAATGACCAAGGCAATTGTGTCGTAACATATAATTCTATGTCGCGACAAATAGCTCAGCAAGTGACAAGAACTTGAGAAGAAAAGTCTGTCGTGACCAAAGAGTTTCTTGTCGCGATAGAAAAATTGCTAATGACTTAAGGAAATCCTGTCGCGACAGAGGCAACCTTGTCGCGTCAAAGTTGCCAGACTAAAAAACAATTGTTTGTCGTGACAAAGAAAATTATGTCGCAAATGCACTCGTACGATGCCACCACGGTAGTTTCCGCGTAAATGTTCGGCCGCTATTATCAAGGCGAGCTATGTGGCGACAATAACATGACTACTGAAAGAAATTTATGTCGCTACATCAACAAAGTATGTCGCAACACAAATCAAGAACAAGCCCAGATAAAAGGTCGCGAGAAAACGAAGCTATGATGTATGGGGTTACAAAGACCGAGGTTCTACCGTGACAGAACTTTTTACACGCGCCAAAGAGACCAATTTGGGCCATAATTTTGGGGATCCACAATGCAATTAATGAAGTGAGGTCCAACATTGGAAAGCCTATAAATACACGCTTCTAGGGCAATGTGCGCAACTTTCGGACAACTCTAGGATTTCTAGGTGGTTGAAGACTCTTGTACATTTTTTTTATTTTTTTCTTTTCCATTTTAGTAGATTAGCTTAGTATAGTTTTTAGTCTTCCATTTATTTTCCTTTAATTTTCTGGATTTTGGTATTGTACTGAAGTGTAGTTTCGAAATGTATTTCTTTATAAATTCTTCTTTCATTAATCAAGTTTGATTTAAATGGATGCTGAAGTTATCCGAGTCTATTTATTTCAGTTTGTTTATAATTTCGTTGACTTACTCCATCGCTAGTCATCGATATGAGTAAACCAAGGCTGAGAATATGAGTCACTGAAATGGGTCTTGATGATAGTCATTTACCAGATAAGGAGGAAGGAAGCTTTAATTAGAATTCTTGAATTTATTTTATTGGTATTGTTTATAACATATTTGTTCTTAAGTATAGTACCGTGTACTCAATGCAAAGTATCAGGTCTCACTTAATTTCCAAGACGCCCTCCGAAAGTGACACGGAGATGGAGAACCTTCGAGAGTATAGGAACACCCTGTGGGTATGGTAGACTAATACTATGGTCCACGAACTTGAATGATATCAGATAGATCACCAACTGACTTATAAGTTGAGATAGGTTGAATGAAGTATCTATCTAATCACTCAAAGGTTTCTCCTCTTTCTGATGAAATGATTCTGATCCCGTGTTAGCTAAGATCTAATCAAGGAAATGTAGATTTGCATCATAAGTGTAGGATGAAGTGTCAATCAAATTGGAGAAGGCTTGCAAGATATTATCTATGGGGGGCGGGTGTTTAATCTAAGATACAGTATGAAATGCCCCGAAAAGGAAAAATACTTGATTCTTGGAAATAGGGTTATATATTTATAAATCTTGATTAGAATCATGTTTCATAAATTAATATGAACCTTCTAATCTGGTGAAAAGTATTGTTAAGGAAAATCAAACCATACTACCTTGCATCTTGGATAAGCTAGATTTCAATTGGTGGTGACTAAAAAATTGAAATGATGCGAGAAATTGGTGTTATTAAGCTGATCAGTCAGTTTTGTCTCACTCGGTGAATCCCCTAATTTCAACTTTATTAAACTTTCAAACATGTATTTTAAGATTTCGGTCTAGGGCGACATTCAAAGTGCCTCCCGTATATATGGCGAGTCAGTAGTAATGATCTTGGTAGTTGGAGGTAGTGGTCTTTTGATTTATCTTACGTCATATGGGAATAAATATACGGACTTTGCTAAATATCATATTTATTTCTTATGCGACTGTGCACTTGCACGATGATTGAGACCCTGACCTGGGTACAAATGGGTTATCTTCTGAGAAAACAATTCCATTTTCCTTACATATATGAAAAATGGTCTCAACAGTTGGCATTTGTTGCAGGATTCCCCCACTTTTAGATAGTCCTACGGTGATGGTGTGTAAATTTACATATATCATTGGTCCCTAATACATAGAACCTTTTTCAATACATGGGAGCGGTAGTGTGGAATTCTCGTTACCACCTTGTAGTAGGCTGTAGGCTAGGGGTTGGCATAGTGCCTGCCATCCCTTATTTGCAATCGTTTTGCGAAAGAAGTCATCGGGATGGTGAAAGCCTTTCTCTTTGATGAATGACCTATTCTTAGAGGTGAGGCCCGAGACTTTGATCAGCACATTGACAAATTTTCATATTCGCGTAGCTATCGTGGATCCTCATTTGCCATTCTGCTGCGGTCTTTTTGCCTTTTACTCGACATTGGTTAAGGTCGGGATGGTGGCTAAAGTTTTGCCCACCTCTGCTTGGCCTCTAGACCTCCTAACAATCATGGGATGCAGTGGGACCCATTTGCCCGATAGTCGCTAACCACTCACTTGAATGGCCCAGTCGAGCACTGGTGTGCTTGCTGTGGAGATGGGGGTGTGACTCACCTTTAGAAATTGCCATTATCCACCAACCACTCCCTGGGTGCTGCATAAGCCCTAAACGAGACACCTGAGACAAAGAACACTCCTCTTTGGTGAATCCTGAGCCTTCACTCACAGTAACAAGCCAGGGATGGGGGCTCTAACGAAGGTAGGAAATGGTGATTGGGGGGACCCAGGGATGGCTAAGGAAACTGTGGGGTTTCACGGGTTCAGTTGGGGCAGATTATTTTGTGCTTTACGGGATCTGCCCTTGGAGGTGCGGGAACTCCCGAGTTTGCGAAAGAAAAAGAATGAGAACATTTGTTCATAAAAATAGGGGAAAAGTCGTGACGTTCGGGTCCAACGTCGTGACGTTCCCGAGAGTTATAATGCCAACGTAGCGACGTTGGGATCAACTGTCGCTGGCGTTCCCCAGAATGTGATGCTGACCATAGCGTTAGGATCAACGTCGTGGCGTTCGAGAAATCATAAACCCAGCGTCGAGGCGTTAAAATCAAATCGCAGCGTTCTACGAGCGTAATTTGAAATCGGCGTCATGGCGTTGAGGCGCATCGCGGCGTTACAAGGGGGTCCCGAAATAAGGTGCGCGACGCCATGGCGTTGAGATCAGCGTCTGCGATGTTGACGAAACTGGGCTTTTGGCTTCTTTCAACGTCAGCGACATTAAGTCCTGACGTGTAGCGTTGCAACGTAATGATTAGTCAAAATTTTTGGAAAACTTTCTAGTATGAGAAAAACCCCCCTAAATGAAGTTTCAATCACGTGGCTACTCTGGAATGTTTTCTCGAACTATCTCTCATTTATAACTGCTATCTTGGGTCTTGAAAACAAGCAAACAAAAAAATTCATTGCTAAAGAAATAGAAAAACATGCCGAAAAAAAACTAAAGAAAAACCTCTAGCTACGCTCGGAAGAAAAAAATATCAAAAAGCAGGTTGCCTCAGTAGTGGCTGTTTGTGTGAATTTATCGAGCTCCCTGAGATCCAATGTTCCAAGATCCCAAAGGCCCATGACTCCCTACGACACTATTTATGGTGTGTGCTCAGATAGATAACTGCTTGCTTTCTCGCGTAAACTCGCTGAAAGTATAGCCCCAGCCAGATTTGTGTGTTAACTTTAAGTTTCCTTTCACAGGTGCGTAATTTTTTTCTCCTCATGGGAAAAAACTGATCCGATAAATAGTCCCAAACCACCTTGACTTTAATTTCCTAAGGAAAAGTTTAGTCGGGAGTTAAATAAGCAGTTGACCCCCTCAAACTCTCTCTTAGATATGTTTGTAGTGCCCGGGATTTCATCTTTTCCCTTATAGTCTTTGCGTTTCTTGTATGCCTCATTAAATTCCTCGATTCACTAAAGCGGATAATTGCGTTTTTAATGGCCATCTTACTAGTATTATTTGCCTATTGCGGTATGCTTTGTGCTCCAGTTCCACGACAAAGTGACAAACTCTGAACAATAGCACGAATGGTGACATTCCCGATGGTGTCTTGAATCTTTGTTTCTATACTCCCATGGTGCATCATCTGTCTTTTTACTTCAATCTTTCTTGGTTATTGATACATTTAAGATAGGAGCTTGATTTCTCTTACATTTCGACACCTTCTACTTGGCCGTGTTACGTGGGTGGTATGTGATTAGTCTTTAAAAATTCTTATTTTGAATCTTGTTTTATTGCGGGTTTTAGTACTTTTGTGTACCCGATCGGCATAATTAACTCAGGTGGCGTTAAAGTCCCACATTGTACTGCGATCGCATTTTTGTGGCAAATTTTACGAGTTTTACAAGCTGTTATGTGAAATTGTTGTGGTCGATCCAAGCACGAATTCAAGTCAAACTCGGCATTTGCAAGTCGAGACGAAGGAAAGAAAGGCATAAAATGCGAAATTGGGCTGCGGGAAATTTGGCGGAGCTCACGAATTTCGCGACTGCGCGCGGTGCATGGGTTGCCGCTATTCATCTGCGAAATTTCCTTCGGCGCCTTTGTTCATCCCCTGCCGACCCTTTGTTCATTTCATCCTGCACTATTGACTTCTTGCGCCTTTTACCTTTTGGCTCACTTTGCCACTTTTGGTTTTTCTTCAAATTTGTCGGATTGTAATAGCTTTTGATTTTGGTTCTTTTTAGCAATTTTGCTTGGTTGGGGCGTATATAAGCTCTATGCACTTGTAACGAAAACAACTTTTGCTCGAATAAGGTGGCGGGGAAGCTTTTCGAGCTTTCAGCTCTTTCTTCTTTCTGCTTCTTTTTCTTCTTTTTCTCTACAGCTACGGCGACCCAGACACCCTCGAGGATGTCGACCCAGGATGAAGAATTCAAACCTCTCTTCACTTGAAGAGGAGGCTCTTTGGCGAGAGAGGCCGGGTGTAGTAATGGGGAGGTTCCTCATGTAGCTTCAACGTAGGTATTCTTTATTTATTTTTGGTTTTCTCTTCAAATCTTAATTTGTAACCCCTTTCACTCATGAATGATGGGGTATTTTGATAATCTTACAGATTCGGTGGCGGATGCTTATTGCTAAATCCATTGAGATTCATTAGTTATCCTCTATGGAGTTGTTGTAAGGTGGGTGAGGAGGCATGCACTCTTTGTGTTCTCGGTGATGTGAGCACTTAATGAATACCATTTTCAAAGGATAGTACTTTGGGTTGGGTTTTATAGCTAAATGAAGATGGGTTGGAGGAGATGATATAGGTGTCCTCTGGCATGAAATGACCTTGGAAACCCTCGGTTACCACTAGGATCCTAAGCCGTATCTTGATAACTTCAAGGGGAAGTCTCTTTTCTTATTTTCTTAGGTTTATTTTCAATTTCAACCATCCAAGCTCCTGTTTTATGAACATAAAATGGGGTGAATTCACCGATTTTATAGCTCACTTTATGTAGTCATTTTAATGCAGAAGAAAACCCATCCACAATCATTGAAGCCCACTGGAAACGCTATCATTCAGTGCTTTTCTCACGGCGATGGAAGGAGGTAGGATATAAATTTTGTTGATTCGGGACCTCTTGTGGCACAGAATCAAATGGCGTCATTCTTAGGGGATGTGCTAAGTGCATTTGACGTCTTTGTGGAACACTTGAGTCCTAAATCACAAGTCTGGTAATTTCTTCACAATATATATTTACTTGTTTGTCTTCTTAGTTTCAATTCACAATTTTTTTTTAAGTAACCACAACACGTTGGTAGGATTTTGCTATTCTTGGTAGTTAGATTGTTTTGCCTTACTGTTTGTCATGGGAATCCATGTTCAAATTGGTGAATTCGAGGCGAGTTGATCAAAGTCGATTTTCCACAGAACACAGTTTGAATTTGAATATTGACGAATGGAAGAGGGAAGCGATATAGTGAGTACTTCGAGGAGAGAAACCTGAGTGCATACATGTCGATGAAGTTCAAGCCTTCATAGCGAATCGACAAGTATTTGTGGAGAAATCGAGCCATATATAGGTCCGTAGAGGTATAGAAACGATGGATGAGTACACCCCTTCTGCGTAGTGTTCCCCCAACTAATGCACCTCCTGCTTCTCCATGTTGTACTTGACTCCTCGGCCACCACTAACCTTACGATTAACCTCCGGTTGAAGCGGCCATCACGAACCTCACGAAGCTAGTGGGTGACGTTGTGGAGAGACGAGAAGACATTCAGTACCACAATGGCGAAAGATTCATAATGTGGAAACTCTTTGAGCTAGCGAGTGGAATGGGCTCAAAAGTGGAAATTGATCAACGATTTGACAGCTTTGCAAAGTGGAATTGATCGCCAGAATTTAATGACTTCACGAAATCAATTTTCAGAGCTTGCTTGGCGGCATGATCATCGAAGGGAGGAAATTCGAGAGGTGCCTTGTTGGCTTGATGTTTTTGGGTGGCCGGACTCGGCTGCGACGGCTTCTTGAAATTGGTCGAGAACAGTAGAAGCTCTTGAGGCTGCCGGCGGGGCGGGAGGCGGAAGGAAAGACGGGGAAGAGCTGAAGTTTATCCTTGACCAATCCGTAGAATTTGGGATCCTAGGTGCAGCCTTGACCAGCATTGCTTTGCTAGTGCACATCTGCCTTCACCTACGGCACGATCCACCCCGAAACTCTGCTTCCAAAGTAAAGGCGGTTCATCTTTGCTTTGCAAAGCCTAAAGAAGTTGGTGGCCTCTATTCAAGCCTTTGCCACTACGTAAAAACACTACTTGGCTTCTCTCACACTACATAGCACGACGGATGGTTGGTGCTAGTTCCGGACATGGAGGCACTGAACCTCGGCGACCTTTTACTCCACAGTTTCACTTGACCTCACAAGGCTTGAAAAGCCCAGTTTTAAGAGTCTAGTTCAGCTTTTGTTTTGATTTTCTTGTTTTATTTTGTTTTATTTTGATTTTTTATTTTCTTCTTAGATTTTCTCTAATTTTAGTTAATCTTTGTTTTTTAGATTAATTTTCATTTTACGCAATTTTAAATTTTGTGTTTAATTTTGCGGGTTTTTTGTAATTTTTGGAGTGAAGGCGAGAAATCTGTGCGGCTGCGAGGATTTTTCGCGGCTTCTTGAAATTTTTTCGCGGCTGCGAATTTTTAGTGGCACGCAAAGTTTGTAACTTGCACTGTCTGATTCTTGTTTTTTTTGTCACTATTCATTTTTTTTGTTTTTTATGATGTTTGTTTTTAATATATATATTTCAAAAAAAAAAAATTTGGTCTTTGGAATAAAAATAAAAATTCAAAGAAATTTCGCAGCTTTGCCTAAAGCTTTTCACAACCAAATTTTGTTTTTAAGCTGTAACTTTATATTCGAACTCGTTTAGGCTTTTTGAGTACGGATTGGAAAGCTTAGAGAGTGTAGAATCCAAATATAGAAAGAACACTTTTGAAATTATTATAAAGGTGTAATTTTCAAAATTCTCCAACTTGTCACTTTTTTCCTCTCTTTTCTTCTTCTAACTTGTTTATTTGAAGCCCAAACGGAGTGAATAAGGTGTCGATGGAAAGCTTACAAAGTCTCCTATCCAAAAACAAGTACATTTCATGTGCAAGGGGTAGCACTTCATTCTCTGTAACTTTCCAATCAGAGCCCCCATTGCGGACTGATGTGACAGCATTTGGTTGGGGAGAGTTGCGAAAGGAAGTGGCATTTGTTTTTGTTACTCTTTAGGCAAGCCGTTTTGTGATGTTCGGTGAAAGGCTGGCTGGTTTCCACTTTATGAAGGCTGTTATCTATTCTGACTTACTTTCAAAAATTGCACCCGTTTTTTGTGTTTTGCACTGGCAGCGGTTTAGAAAAAATTCGAACTGTTGTCAATTTTATTTATGTTAGATTGGTTCCATGCAATTAGTGGATGATTAAGTTGAATCACTCTTTGCTTTTGACCTTTCTTCCACCTCTAGCTAACACTGGCACATTCTGCATGGAGTTTCAGCAAATGGTGAGCTTCTTTTGCCTCTAAGCTTTCTTGAAACCTATCTCAGTTTGGTGATACATACCCCAGCCGGTTAAGGACCCCATGAATAGAGAAGGTCGATGTGATATTTCGAAATATAAGAGAAAAGAAAAAAGAAAAAAAGAAAGAGAAAGAATTTTAGCGCTTTTGCCTTGAAACGAACTGGTCAGGGGTTTATGTAAGGCGAAAGTCTTTAAAGGCTTTGTGCCCACTAAACCCAGTGGTTGGGAGCTGGAAAACAGTGCTTTCGTACATGGGTGGATGGGTGGAGTTCCCATGAGTTTGTGTATGTGCTAGAGTTTGAGAAATCATTGGATCACAGGGTGAAACTGAAGGTTGATGGTGAAAGATGCTGACTTAGGGTGCCCTAGCCTTAATTGGTTGGGAGTCATCGGTAGATCCCAGTTACATGGACTTTGGTGAAATTGGGTTCATTGGCATTTGCACCCTGTATACCAAAAGAGTTGTGGGATAGGTGGATCTGATCTATTTAGGTTGGTTGATGTATCATCTTGGAGCGGGTGGCTTGGTTAGGGAAGTGCGTTTAGGTTGTTGTTTGAAGCTGATCAACAAATATAGGACCCCCAATTGGAAGTCTCACGGTTTGATTAACGAGAAGGAGGCTTTTTATACTCAATTTTATTATGACATTCGTTCTCTTGAGATAGTTTGTTGGGCAGGGTTTAGGTGATTCTCATAGAGAGTTCAGTGCGTGTATACTCATTTCAAAACCTTTGAAATATATAATTTTGTGTTATAATTATGATTTTGTTTTTATGCTCTCTATAACTCTTTCTTTTCTTCCATTTACTGGGAATTTATGATATGTAGGTTGGGGGTGTGATTAGTGCTAAAAGTGTATTTTGAACCTGTTTTATTACGAGGTTTGAGTACTTTTTGTGTCTTAATCGACATGAACGATTGGCACGTGGAGTCACGGCTGTACTACGTCGCGTTTTATGCAGCAAGTACTAGTTTACAAGCTATTTATGCCCCTGGTGTTGAGTGATCGAGCATGAAGAATTGAGTCAAACTCGGCATTGCGAGATCGGAGCCCGGAGAGGAGAAGAAGAGCGCCAATCTTTGGTGGGGCTGCGGGGTGGCGGGCTGCGAGAATTTTGTGACTCTGGTACCGCGGGTTGCATTGTTCTTAATTTCCTTCTGGCTGCATTCATCCTGCGACCAGCTGTTCATTCATCTGCCTGAGTTGACTTCTGCGCCTTTTACCTTTTTACAGCTCTTTTTCACTTTTGGTTTCTTCCCAGGTACATGTCCCGCTGTAATAGCTTTTGATTTTGGTTCTTTTGTAATTTTGCTTGGTTACAGACGTATATAGCTCTCTATGCACATGGCAAAAACAACTTTGCTCGATAATAAATTGGCGAGAGTTTTGACTTTCGCTCTCTTTCTCTCTTTCTTTTCTCTACTCGCTACGGGCATGAAACACACTGAGATGACAATGTGGAGGATGAGCGCTCAAACACCTCTCTTCCTTGGAGAGAAATGCTGAGCGAAGACTAGGTGTAGCAGAGGGTTCTCATGCTTTGCCTTGGTATTCCTTTGTTATTTTTGGTTTTTCTCTTCAAATCTTAGTTGTAACCCCTTTCACTCACCTTGAATGATCGGTATTTGATAATCTTTTAGGGTTCAGTGGATGCTTATTGCTAGATCCACTAAGATTCATTAGTTATCTCTATGGGTTGTGTAAGGTGGGTGAGGAGGCATGCCCTCAACAATCGGTGACCAATGTAATAGATACCATTTTTTCAAAAGAAGGATATTAATTACTTTGGAGTTAGGTTTTATAGCTAAGTAGAATCGGTTCGGGGAGATGACTATAAGACAGTCCCGATGCGAGAAATGATACAAACCACCGGTTTCTAGGATCCTAAGCCCGGTATCTTGTGCGATACTTGAGGAGATCTCTTTTCTTGGCTTTCTTCGGTTATTTCAATTTCGACCACTTCAGCTCCACATTTTACCAAACCTTAAAATCGAGTTCAATTCACGAGTTTAAGCTCTGCTATGTAAGTCATTTGTCGCGAAGAAAACTCATCTATGTTAGACCTAGAGTAGCTATATTAAGTGGCTTTGCTACGGTAGAGGTAGGATATAAATTTTGTTGATTAGGAACCTCTTTGTGGCCTTACGAATCGGTATGCGAAGTGCGATCCGATCTGGACACCATATTTCTCAAACACGTTGTCAATGGGTTGTTACGAGTGTGTTCCACCTATCGTGATCAATCTTAGTAGGGTTTTGAAATAGGGTGAAAATATGTTTGCGGAGGATTTGCTACCACTTGCATCATTAGTTCGGGTAGGTATGGCTCTTGTTTCAAAATGTAATCTACGGCCCGAGAGGATGTAGCATAGGTTCTTTGAAAGATGAAGGGAAAGGACCCGTAAAAATCCATCCACGAATATCAAAGCATTTCTACCTCTAAAATAGGTTGCAAAATGTCATCGGGTTTTGATATGCTTCCCATTCTTTGGCATTTGTCACGAGGTAAACCGCAAGTGGTGTGGCATCCTTGAATAAGGTAGGCAAATGAGAATCCGTTAAACACGCTAGGTTGTCTATTTCCCCGAAATGCTATAGCTGAAGTGTGACAATGAGCTAGAATAATATTTCCTCTTCACGAGACACATCTTCTTATCATCGGATCGCATGATACTTATCTGAGAATAGGTTTCTCCTAGTAGTAGTGTTTCAGTTGTGCGAAAAATCTCTTCTTTTGCTGATAACTAAATTCTAGGGGGAGAACTTTTGCTACCAGGTAAATTCACGAATCCTGAGCCATGATGCTTTGGCTTTTTGTCTTTCCAATTTCAGGAAGCTCTTCATCGAAATCGTGATCGCGAGGATTTCTTTACTAGGCCTTCCCGATCTTGAAAGGTTTGTGCGACTCTTCAGATTTTTAGTTTCCTTTCTTGTCTTTAATTTCCGAATTGAGCTCTTTGGAATGTGAAGACCCATATCGGTCTCGGTTTAGAAGATACCTTCTTTGGTCATCGGTACTTTATGGATGAATGGTCGTGTGCCTTATGACCACATTGCCAATCAGTGCAGTGGGGGCTTGTCAAATGCAAACCTGATAGCGAAGTTCATTTTAGTTGTTGCATAATTAAGGCTGCATCTTTCATCGACTCGCATAATAGATAACACGAAAAGTTCTATCCTTTTTAGCTGGCATTGCGATTGTGTAGTGTTTCATCGCCCGTGGGGTTAGAAAGGAGATTCTAGTTAGGCGCTACTGATGATTAACACCAGTTTTTGTTTTGAGAAACAGAAGAAGAGCACTGCGGAGACAGTCATCAGGCTTCGAGGTTTCTCTGGCTGCAATGCGGGGTTTCCGGCGGGGGCTTGGCTATTTTAAGAAATCTAGCTGTGAACCTCTGTAGGAAACCCAGTGGCAAGCTCCTTATTCCTTTCAGAAGATGGGGAGTGGCTGGCTGTCTATTGTTTCAACCTTGCTCTGTCTACTTACCGATTCCTCTTCCCGATATCCAGTTTGCCAAATACAATGCCTTCTTGCCATGAAGTGACACTTCTCGGTCGATCCTGAAGGTTGGTTTCCTCACATGCTCATCGATGGTATCTCAGTTCTCGAGGCGGTTATCAAGATTTTCACCTTGCAATCATCCATGAATACTTGATAGTTCTCTCGGCCATGTGTCGGACAATGGCCATCATGCGTAGTACTTGATCGCGTTACATAGCTGAGGAAAAGTCTGCTAAAAGCAAACGTGCCACTCTGGGCATGTGAATGTTATTTTCTCTTAAATTACTCGATAAATATAGTGATCTAATTATAACTTGAACTCTGTCTAAGCAGTAATACTCATGCCCTACCAGCCAGTCTAGCATCTGATCCAGGAATGGAAGTGGGAAATGATCTTTCTGTGTATATTTAACTTGGGCAGTACATCACGAATCCTCATACATGCTTCATTCGGTAGCAATGCATTACTTTTAGTTCGTATCACTGTGGTCCCTCCATTTTTTGGGAGAACCTGTACTAGGCTTACCCACATTTGCTCGGAGATGGGGTGGTCTCCCACATCGACCAGCTAACACCTCTTTTCTTATTATTGTCGGGTTTTCCCATAGTCTCCTCCCGAAACCTGCGTGGTTTGTGTATCCTCGATAGGATGCGGTGCATACATGGAGAAGCGGATCCTTCCCTAAATCGGCTGAAGACCACGATAGTATTCTTGTGATCTGAATCCACTCTCGAGAATTTCTCTTCTTCCCACTATTTGACCAAAAAATCGATGATAGGTGGATGAGGATTCCTAGGTACCCATTACCTCGGGTTCTTGGGGTGGCTTTTGCTCATTGTGGTGTGGTCCGCTCGGCAGGGAGCCTTTGAAGTCTGGAGTGATTGCTCTCTGCTGGCTCATAATACTATGTCGGTTCAGACGAGTCCGTCACTTGGCATGCTCCTTTGGCCTCTTAAATGGTTCTTCCTTCTACATTTGCACGAGTTTAGCCTCAAGGTGGTCAACACTTTGGCTGGGCTTCTTGCACTCAGCCTCTCTTTGCCTCATCATGAAGCATGTCCATCACTCTCTGTTTGGATGCCTCACACTCATTAAATCTGCTAAATAAGCTTCATCATCCTGCACTCTTGGAACAGGCTCTGCGCCATAATCCCATGGCCACGGTACTCTAAAATGAGTACACTAGTATGATTAGTATCTCTTCTCTTCCTCGTATCTAACACTATGAAGTCAATTTAGAGATAAGCTTATCTACCTTTCTTTAGGACATTCTCCATACTCCCAGGTCATTTCAATGATCTATCTTCCAGGTGCAGTGTGACCGTAGTAGGTCTAGCTTCACTTAAACCCAGTCGTCTGAAAATGGATAAAGGCATGAGATTATCTGCTCTTGCACATCATAGGGCTCTCGAGGAATCGAGTTCCACATCTTATAGTGGATTATCAAAAATTGCTGGATCCTTCGGCTTATGTGATAATTTCCTGCAGTATAGCCTTTGGACTCTTACAGCCAAAGATTCAATATCTCGAGTGCGATAACCTTCTTTTCTGGAAAGTATATGCTATGAATTTGGCGTAGGCGACCATGATCCAATAGTTCTGAATGGAATGTTGATATATAGTTTCTTAAATACTTCCATGAATTTAGTAAACTGCTTATCCAGATTATTCTACCTCAACCATTGGGGATATGGTACTGGTGCATTGGGCTCAATTGTAGCTGCCTGTTTCTTAGTTTCTTTCTTCCCATCTGCTGTCTCTATTAGGTGCTCCACGGCTATACGATCTCTCGCGATGTTGTTCCCTTTACCTCGGTTCATGCTGCTCTTACTGCGGTGGTGGCCCTCGTGTAGCTGGCTCTCTACCACTTCTTAACGTGATAGCTTTAACATGTTCCCTACCATCACCCCTAGGGTTTTTCTTTTGAATTGGTAAGAACATTGTTGCTACTCTCATTGAGTATATTAACCATTTTACCTCATTTGCGCCAAGGTTTCTCAGTAATGTTGCGAGTTGTTGACCTAGGTGTTTGGGTATTGCATATTAGCCTTTGTCTCATTCGCGGTATGAGAGTAAGAATTTGAGGGCGAGGGCTTGTTCTAGAAGTCCACTTTTTCTGCGGTGGCGGTTCGGCTCACTCGATGTGTGGTGGTATGTTGTTCGATTGTTCCTCCGCCATGAATTCCAATTGCTGCGAGTGTCACGCCACCCCTTGGCCTTGATTACGGATTGCGATAATTGGTGTTCCCGCCACCTAACCACTAGCGTGTGGTGATTAAACCTCAACACATGCGAGAGCATGCTCTCTTGTTTTTATCGTGGCGTTCTATCGTTGTGCACTATCCTCCACAGGAGTCGCATAACTCCATGGGCTGGTCGACGCATTCACTGCGCCTTGATGTTTAGTGAGATGTTTAGTGAGCTGCGCAACATGAGTAACCAGATTGCTGAGAACCACGTTATATGTGCCTCCCACAGCCTTTACCGATGCCAATCCTATCCACTGAGCCAGCGATTTTACGTTAGTAGGCATCCTCCGAGTTTCATATGCTTGGTCCGTAGTTTTTCATTAATGCCTCTTCTTGGAAGCATCCCATCCTTTGTTATGGTCGCATCCCTCAGATCGTTATAGAAGGTATGAACTTGCATCCATTTGGTCGACTGTGGTGGCGGACACACTCCTTGTGAGTTCATGAAATCTCATACCTACGACCAGAGTTCTCTCCCTCAGTTGTCTAAAGTATTGATCTTTTACTAGGCCCATTGCAATTTTTGTGGCGAGAAGAACTTTGTCAGTGCTTTACCTTTAAGTCGTTCCATGAAGTAATGGAATCTAATGGCTGACTTGTCAACCAATGTTTAGCTCTATCACCTAGTGAGAGCGGAAACAATCTCAGTCTGAGCGCCTCTTGAGTTACCCCATTGTACTTGATCGTGTCACATACTTCGATGAAGTTGGCTAGATGCATATTCGAATTCTCACTTGGCAATCCGTGGAACATAATGTTCTGAATCATCTGCAAGGTCATTGCTATTTCGAGAAGTTGTTTACTGTCGTGGTCTTCGGATATGGCCCGGATAGCGTAGGTGGTAGGCGAACTCTTCTAGCAGCGTAAGCGGATCATCACGGTTTAACCCTTATGATGCAGGCTCATGATTCCTACCATTATTCCCATTGTGGCCCCCTTGTGACTCGTTTTTTTCTTAGTCCTGATCATGCCCTTTATTGTTCTGCATGGTTACTAGATTTCTTTGTTGTGCTTCTCTTATTTCTCTGCGTAAACGGTGTAAGGTTCTTTCTGGTTCATGATCAAACGGAGGTAGTTCAACTTGACCCGATGCGTGCATGCATTCACAATAACCTTCCTTTGTGATCCTACCTGAGCTTCTAAGGCGTGATGAGTGATTTGTTTAACTAGGTAATGTGCCTATGTGCGCAAGTGCACGCGTCTTGATAGTATAGTGTACCTAAGTACGGATATCGATCCACAAGGAGAATTGCGTTGACAACTGGAATTGGCCCTATGATATTATCTGGACTCAAACTCTTAATGAATGTCTAACTAATGTATCAAATTAAAACTAAATCTAATTAACTTGTGAGATCACTTGTTTTGTGAAAACTAGGGTTTTGCCTCCCCTGCCTCTTTTGATGGATGTTTACCTAGAGGAATTACTATTCAGTCTATTAATGATTTCTCGATGACGGGGTGATCGTGCCTATGAGATACCCTCTCTCGAGGTATATCCGCCTATCTCGCCAATAGGGTTGGGTGCATCACGCTGACCCTATATAAATGTAAATGCTCGAGCCCTAATCTCGCGCTCGAATCGGGATATCTCTATTTCTTAGATTGACCAGGGGTTGCTCTCTCCCTTATCCACAGTAGTCCTTATCTCGATCTCTCGGATACCCGACAAGATCATGCCAGTGTTGCCAGAAACATCACCATGAAAATAAATACGGATGTAGAACAATCGATATAAATCATGAATCAACTATGCGTAATATAAGATTTAAGCCTTAATCCCATACAGTGACGAGGTTCAACAAAACCATAAAAATAATTCTAGAACATTTAATTTAATACAAGCATAGTTCTATAAATCGTATGGTTTTGAGAAAGGAATACAAAAAACGAGTCTTTGATCTCTCAAGTACTAACATAGTTCTTCACTCCTCGTCCGTACGACCTTTGATAAACCTAAAAAATTACATCAGTGGTTTTATAATTACGGCGAGAAATCGCGGGAGCGTCGCGGCGTCGCTAGCGTCGCGGCGTTGGAATTTGTCGTGGCGTTGGGTCGCTCTTTGACTTTTTTCTTACATTGACCCGGGCGTCGTGGCGATTGCGATGTCATGGCGTTGGAGCGTTGCGGCGTTAACGCGTCGCGGCGTTCTTGCTAGGTTTCCACTTCTTGCTTTAACTGCGAGTTCCAAAAAGCAAAAACCACCTATTCACTTACAATGCACCTGAGATCAAAAATGTCGAGATATCGGGCAATAATGCACTTATTAAGATATAAAATAGAACTAAAACGTAGTAAGGACGCGGGTATGATATGAGCGTTTTAGACACTCATCACAGTTTGGGTAAACTTGAGCCTAAAATGTCCGGTTATCTACTAAGTGCCCTAGCCATAAATTACAAGCTCAAAAGACCTATTTGATTCTAAGGGGTGTGTTCTACCTACATTAGTGGAGAATAATATGACCAACAAGCCTATGAGACTTAAATTACTGTGAAAGATATCAACTTGAATGGTAACTCTCATAAAGCTAACTAATCTGCAAATCAGTCATAAAGGAAGGCCACACACACTCACAAAGTCAAAATGAATCTGTTTATTAACTATTAATTACATGATGTATTGAATGATCTAAATTGAAAAAAATTGGATTCTAAAGAGCTTAATTAGAATTGATATCACAACTAAAATACTACCACTAAGGCCTGGCCCTTTATTTGGGTAAAAGAATTTCACTTGAAAAAATGTCCTTAAAAATTGATTTTTATTGTTTGAGGACAAACAAATACCCTTTTCTTTGCTTGAGGATAAGCAAAACTTTAAGTTTGGGGGAGTTTGATAAGTCTAAAACTCATATATTTTTAAGCCCATTTTTCAATTATATTGAGGCTTAAAAGTTCAGTTTAATGCAAAATTATGGAGCTTTCACCTAGATTCATTTTTTGCAAGAACCTAAGGAAAAGAAGCAGAATTCAGCATAAAATGGAGTAGAAATCAGCACTGTGCAAAGAAAAGACCAATGTAGAGACATAAGATTTCCAGTGTCGCAACATTATGAGCAGAAGGTCTTGATGCTATTGCAATGTTGCAACATAGCCGCGACATCAGCTCAAGAGGGGAAGGCAAATATATGCTAATGTCACAACATCATGAGTAGCCCCAGCAGTCAAACTATAGGAACCATCCAATGTCACGACGTTGCCCTGACATGGCTACGACATTGCCTGTAGTTGGAAGAATTGAATTGCTTAAAAGTAGCGACATCAGAACAAGCTTCAACTAGTTAAGACATCAGCTAAACGCTATCACAACATCATAGCAATGTTGTGACATCAGCCAAGGCTTGAACACTGGAGATCTAATTATCTAATGTCACGACATCGGATAAGTAATGTCGCGACATCCAATCAAAGCAACCTAGGTAATGAGACAAGTCAAATGTCGCGACACCAAATAAATGTCACGACATCAACTAAAACATTGGCAGTGGACTTCAGAGCAACAAGATTCAATGTCGCGACATCAGATCAGCAATGTCGCGACATCAGCTGAAAAGATCATACTTGCAGAGGCAATGTCGCGACATCAACAAATGAACTACAAGCAATGTCGCAACTTCAGGGCAAAAATGTAAGAGCAAAGGCATCAGTAAGCTATGTCGCGACACCGACTCAGTGTCGTAACATCAATCAAATGTCGCGACATCATAACAGATAGCTACAGCAATGTCGCAACATCAGACTTGAGCATCCAAGTTGAAACACTAAATAGCAGTGTCACAACATCAACTCAATGTCGCAACATCAACTCAATGTCGCAACACAGGAAAGACAATTTTAGGACATCAGAATTAATCTACAACACTTAATCTCAATGTCGCGACATCATCACGACATGACTTATCGCACTAAAAATTTAAAATTGTCCAAATGATTTCAATGTCGCGACATGGTCGACCACGATATTAGAACTCACAATGTGCAACATCACCTCGACATCAACATATGGGCAACATTTCTAGGCGTTTCGAAGTGCATGATTCTCCCCTCATTTTTACAGCCCAAGATCTGAGCTTATAAATAGAAGCTCCTAGGGAGTAGTGCGGAGCTTCCGTCGAACCTAGAACATCTAGGTAGCTGGAGTCTCCTTTGTATATTATTTTTCTTTTATTTCTTTTCGTCGATTTAGTTTCAGCTTACATTTTAGATAGTATTTTGTTTGGATTTGAACAGTGATCTAGGCAAAAGTTTTGAGCTGAGTTCATTGTAAAAATTTGGTTTACATTACTATCTCATTTCAATGGATTTTGGAAATTTTGTGGAGTTCATTTATTTGAGTTAGCTTGTAATTTGAGTAGATGTGAGTAGTTAGTCATTGTTATTCGCAATCCGGTATTTAAAGATTGAGCTCCCTTTGGGAATAGATTGGTGTTAGTTATCATTTTTTGCGCAACTTAAAAAAATGTCAGAGTTAGAAATCTTGAATTTATCTAATTGGTGTTGTTCTTGAATTAATTGTTCTTAATATTAGTAGCTTGTACCCAAAAAGGGATTGTATCTTGCTCTAATTTCAGAGGCCCTACGAGTGACAAAGTGGAATTCCCGAGGAGTATGTAACACGAGTTCTTGGGGTATGCTAGACAAATATTATGGAACTAATGAACTCTAAAATGTACTCTTATATCACTAATTTAGTCATGGTGTGAGGATTAGTTGGTTGATGTATAAGTTTAATTCAGGTCAGAGTTTCTCCTTTAATAAAGTGGAATGATCTCGATCCCATGTTAGCATAGATCTAATCAAGGAGATAGAAAGTTTACTCAAATTCGATTATGAGATACCAATTAGATTGGAGAAGGCATACCGTCACTATCTTTTGTGAGACGAAATCTTGAAGTCCTAGGAGCAGGGTGTGAAGTACTGGAAAGGAAAACACTCGGAGTTCTTAGAAGAGTTATATCCTACAAATGGCGATTAGACTCATGTCTAGAGAAGGAATATGGTTCTTTAATTAGTGAAATAGCCTTAGTATATGGAGGAATCCAAACTATACTACCTTGCATCTTTGACAAATTGAGTTAAAAAGCGGTAATTTGAACTATGTTATAGGAGTGATGCAAAAAAAAATTGAGAAATAATTACCATTGATCTAGCACCCGGTGTTAACTGCTCGATGAGCTCTCAATTCTAATTCATTTTGAATTTTGTTATAGTTATCGAATTTTTAATCAATCATTCTTTCTTTAGTTTAAACAAATCAATTTTGTAACAGTTCAAATAGTAAGTATCTTGAGTAGTAGGGTAATTGGTCTTTAAATCTCTCATCTGATCCTCCATAAAGGAATGATATGGACTTAAAATCCACTTTTTATTATTTGTATGACCTATGCACTTGCAAAAGTATACAATAGGAAATTTGCATTATTAAATACACATCATAAAACATTTCTTATAATTTTAAGTCAAGCAACAAGATTTTGGCATTCCTGCTGAGGATTGAATAGTCCCTGGTGGTAATGTTAGAAATGGTCTACTTTAAAAAATCATATATATATCAAGTTTTTGGCACCACTGTAGGGGACTAAATAGTTCTAGGCAGTAGTGATAGAAATTTGGTATACATCGAAAAGGTCTATTAACATATGCATAGGTTCTGAGTCAGAGACCTAGTTTTAAGAAAGGTCTTTGACAACAACTGTGACTTAGATGGGCGCGAGTTCCGGCCACGAATGGGGGGGCACTACATGATAGTTAAAGTAGGGGTGGCCAGGCTCACCAAGCACTTCCCGATAAATTATATGGGACTCTAGTACCTAGGATGTGGAATGTTACGCATCTTAAGAGGTATTATCAATAAAGTTCTCTTAATTAAATAAAATCTTCCTTTGAAGTGTTTTCTTTCTGGTACTTTCAAAAAAGAAGTAGATTGTGGTTCTAAGCTTCTTGGCATAAAGACTGAGACTTGTGGCTCCCAAGCCTGCGGCAATTTAAAAGATCAAACTTATGGCTTTAAGCCTATTGGAACTTTCAAAAGACCAGAGATGTGGCTCTGGCTGGCTGAAGCTCTTTGAAGGGCGACCTTGTGACTCAGCACAGCTAACGCATGTTTAAGCTCTTGATGGCTCTTAACCAGTGGCTAAATCCTAGAATGGTGTCTTGCCTGCCCAACCGAGAGCTGTGATCACCACAGCTCCTAGCTCCCAAAGACTTAACTATCTAGCTAACGTTCGCGAGAAAGGATGAAATCTCGTTATAATTATACCAAAAATCATATTTCATTAAAATACTCCAATAAGCGTCAGTGGATACAAAAATATGTATATCTTGGTGGCCAAATAGAGCCCCTTACAAAAATCTCCCAAAAATTGGGGGAGAAGTAAGAAGAAGCGAATCGGCTCATTCATGACAGAGGCATTGCCTCAAGGTCTGTTTGGCTCGATCGAATCTGCCTCAGCTTCGAATCACCTGATGCTTCTTGGGCCAGGAACCCTTGGGGTTCGTAAAGAAATTCGGAGGCAACGAAATTTGGAGAGTTGAACATCTTAGATCCTAGAACATCTGGTTGTCTTCCATAGATGTTGTGTATGAACATACAACATCCATAGCCGTAGGCCAAGATCACCTCCAGGGCCTTCTGGTAATCCTCCTCCATGGCTTCTTTGTCTTTATCGCTTGGGACTGAAGGGAGGACACCTCATCTTTTGTCGCCCCAAGCTCCAATAGAAGGGATGTTCGTTTCAGCCTCGAAGCGGGGAGGTCTTGGCCTTTGCCCTTGCGCCAGCTCTCTGCAACCGCCAAGGTGTGTCAAACCCTAGCTAAGTGATCCTCTGCCCATGTCCTTGTGTCACCCGCCGTGACGAAAGCTAATTGAGCAATCTGATCTTCCTCCTTAGCTTCATCCCTCTCCTTCTCCGCACCCATGGCTCTTTCATTGCCCTCGCCAGCCTTCAACTCCCCGTCACAGACTTAGACTGACGGCTTTGAAGTGCATCTAGGGCATTGTTCTTGGAGACGACGAACTAAGCATAGCATCGCATCCACTTGGTCTCATCCAACCAGAGACAAAGTTCCCTATGCTAGCGAGCCATATTCGGATAGCGTGATAGCTACTTGAAGGAGGCAAGAGAAGCGTTAAAAAAAATGATGAAGGCCTGAATTTGCGTTAAAAAATGGGGGGTGGATTCAGGCTATACCGGCTCCACTTAGTCGTTGAAGTCATGTATTGCATATGCATTCATCCTCGGCTGTTTGGTGGGATATTGTCGAATAGATGGGGAAGGGGACAAAGTGCTCTTAAGTGCCACCATAGGTATCTGATAGTGGTAGGGTAAGGTCGCACATTAGCAACATAAAGTATCCCTCTGGTAAAGAGGCTCCAGCGGTCGATGATATATTGGAGCATGTCAGACCGGATAAATTCTCTATCAAGGCCTCCCACTTCATCGGGATGACATGTGAGTTGAGCACCAACCTGCCATGACTCTTTATCTTCACAGGGACCCGGCATTTTCAAACCTAGCCAGGAAACGGCGGCTGGCTATCTCAGTGAATACGCAGCTCTATTAACGCCGAGAGGCCCCACATGCGGAACCTCGTTCTCCAACGTGCATTAATCCTCGCCCAGGAGACCTTGCGGGTGTCCCGCTCAAAGCGACGAGCGTCAGGAGTGCGTTCTCGGGAGTCCACCGTGATAACGTCGAGGCTATTTTGAGCCTCCTCCCGTCCCAGGTGAGACCATTTGGCGCTTGCCCTGTTTACATCGAGCGGGTACTCTCCCCTTGAGAGCTCGCAGCTTGCTTACGCATCCGTGCAGCAAAACCAGCAACAAGGCTAGACATATCGTCCTTCCTTTCCTCAATCGGCTCACTAGCAGCTAGATTTATCTAATCCACAAAGCCCTCTAGTCCTGCGTTGGCAACCTTGGTCTGTCGACCCTTCTTAGCTTTCTTCTTCTTCTTTTTCTTCGCTGCTTATGGGGCAGGTTGTGGATCTTACTTGGCCAAAGGAATTGGTCAGGTTGAACAAATTTCACCAAGGCTTCTTCAGCGACCTCGACTTGAGTAGAACCTGCTTGCGAAGAGCTGCCCGGGATCGGCTTGAAAAGGTCGGCAAAGAACAAAGTGCTCTCCCTTAATAGGTTCTACCGACAGCGGGCGAAGGATGAAGGGGACAATGTAATGAAAAGGGCTAGTGCCTAACTCCCGCAAGTTCTTCAGGGATAAGAAGAGCTCGTGATTGCGCTCCGCCTCAGTAATCTTGAGCAGGCGTCTGATACCCTCCAAACTGGCATTCTTTACTCAGTTGACTAGCCGGCCTCGCTTGCGCTTACCTGCAAAGTCCGAAGAAAAGGGCCACGTTAGAATATAGGAGATCTCAAAAAAATAAAAAATAAAAAAAAGCGAGCCGCATCAAACTGAGACAAACCTGGGAAGGAGAGAGACTGGTTCGGGTTAAAAGGAAACCTGAGAGCTTGGGCGTCTCGTACCCTGAACCCTTAACCAAAGCGACCCATTTACTTTGATCTTAGAGGTCTAGGAGCCGGATCACAATTACAATAGGATTATTGGTCGACATAGACAACCCTAATCCCAAGCTTCAAAGTGTAAATGAAGCAAATCTCTACTAGTGAGATATCCAACTGGTAGAGAGAGTTCAACACACTACAACCCATAAGAATCCGAAAGACGTTTGGATGTATGAGCACAGGAGGTGCCCGGGTAAAGTGAAGGAACTGTTTCACCAACGACGTGATGGGAAAGTGAAGTCCCACAACAAACTGCTCCCGGGTGAAGTAGAAGCTATTATCTGCTCATCCCACAATTGAGACAACTCTTCGTCTAACAACTCCAGACTAATGTCAGTCGGGACTTGGCAAAAGAATCTCAACTCCTCCACGGACATAGCAGCAACAAGGCTACTTGCAGTGGCCAAATCCCAGGGGGTCCCCTCCTACGCCCGGTCCGACTAAACTAGTAGAAGTCTCTTCCTCACCTCTCGCCATACTGAGATGACAAGCGAAGGTACTACCCAAAATAGTGTTGTTCCATACTCTTAACACTCCGAGGTTTTGAGCACTTTTTAAGTAATCATCCATTGACTTCCAGGATTGGCACGTTAAGGACCTAGCAATGCTTCTGATCAAATTTTATGGAAATTTTTATAGTTTTCACAAGCTATATATATTGAAGATAGGGATCCAGCTCAAGCATGAAGAAATCAATTGGAACTGGCTGCGAGCTAGAAGAGCGGAGACCGAGAGCGAGAAGAGCAAGAACTCTGGCCCTTGTTCGCGGGTGCGGAATTTGCAGCAACGAGGTACTGCGAATTTATCTGCAACTCTTTTTGACTTTTTTTGTCTTTCTTTTTTATTTCTTCCCAAATTATCCCTATGTAATAGTTTCTTGCTTTTGTTAATTTGGTAATTTGTATAAGCAGTATGGCTTGAAATGCCAAAGATTAGACTTTATGGAACATATTTTGATTTTTTATCAAAGATTGGATTTGGGGAAGCTTGTTAAAGCTCCCGTTTTCTTCCATTTTCTCTCATTTTTCTTTTCCTTCGCTAGCCAAACACCCTCTAAGGATGCGTTCTCAAAGGATGAGTGGCTAAAACCCCTTCATCCTTGAAGTAGAAGGTCACTGGGCAAAGGATCCTAAGGCAAACTAAGGGTTTTCATTTTTTTCACTCAGGCATTCACTGTTATTAATGTTCTTTTCTTTAACTCTAGGTTTTTATCCCTTCGGGTCATCTTGAATGGCTAATACTTAGTAAGCTTTCAGGGCTCATTAGATGTTTAAAGCTAGATCCAGTGATGCCCGTTAGTTATCATTTATGAGTCATTGGAAGGTGAGTCAAGGAGATAGGTTTTTAACTAACTAAGAGCATTAATGGACTGTGAATGCCACTTTCAAAGGATAGTTATTGAGGGTCAAGTTTTATAGCTAAACCAAGATGAGGTCGGGGAAGTAGCTTTATATGTTACTATCCCCCGATGCGAAAATACCCGAGAACCCCACATTTGCCTAAGACTGACCTAGTGACACGATACTTGAGGACTTCTTTCTATATTTTTACTTTAATTTTGCTTCTGATTTCAGCCCCATCCAAACCCACTCTTTTATCCAACCTTAATATCAAACTACAATCCCAGTGTAAATACCAGTGTTATTCATTTCTACAAAAGCCCATCCTGTGGACAATCCTAGAGCCGCTATACTATAGTAGCAGTGCTACGGTAGTATGAGGTATTAGGTTATAAATTTTGTTGATTTAGAATACCCTACGGGATACGAATCACAAACAAAAAGAAAAAAAAAGACAAGAAAGGGATCAGCTTAAAGACCTTAGAGGAGTGAAGGCGTCAAAACCTAGGAGGGATAAAAGGAAACCCCCTTTGAAGGTTTAACAACACATTAACAACCAAACCTAATAGGATGACCCCAAACTCAATCCTAGAAACAGCCTATAGCTTCGTCACCAACGCCCCACTGATAAACGGTGGACGCACCCTCAACAAAGGCAATGCAAACTAAGTTTGTAAAAACTTACTGAAAATTTGAAAGACATCAAGGAGGCTCTGATGATGGCTTTGAAGCAACGATTCGCAAAAGCATAGGAGAAAAGAAATTACAACAGGTGAAAGCCTTTGTGAAATGGTAAAAGAAGTAGCATTCATAACCTAACCCCTATATATAGGGGTGAAATATATCTCTTCCGTGGTATTGCCATGGATCATCATGCGCACTTGAACATATTAGGAGATGTGCACTACTCACATGTCTGCTGTGAGCGACACATTTCACACCCAGGCAGCGTTCGAGGGTACACATAAATTTCAGTCTTTCATCTCCCACACTCGAGATTTGAAACACAATATTTTCCCTAATTGAAAAGCACAAAGGTTCCAACTGAGGAAAAGGGCATTGTGATTACCATGGTCTTTATGTCACTTGATCAATCCAACCGGTTGGCGGATCCCAGAATCGAAGTCGGCGAGACTATCATACTATACTATATCTTGTCTTGTGCTAGGACTCTCATTGACACATTCTTTCAGGCTATGCTTGTACCTGTAGTATACAAATAATTTCTGTAATAACAAAAATCATTTACATATACAAAAGAACTACCACCCGGGTAAGTGTCCATCACAATCTATACACATATCTGAGTCCCATTTACCTATACATATACATTTTCTATTACAAAACTTAGGGCAGGAGGCATTATTTGGTGAAGCACCTATCTCTGAGTCGGCCTGCTTTGCTGATGTGGAATGTCATGTCCTCTATCCTTGTCTTCTGCTCCTGTACCTACACGGATTGAACACGTGCTAAACTGCGGCAATTGGGAACATAAGCATGGACAACCACCAATGTTGACCATCACAGCTTATACATATGTATATGCATATAAATTTAACACTTATCATCTCTACATTTCTATTGCATGTCAATCATTTACATTACATATTATGTCTTTGGCCTATATCCTGTCTATCTTCTTATTCTGTTCTATGCTTTGCGTATTCACATACTTGACATGTGTTCATCTTTCATGCTTGTCATATGTCTTTTCAATGTTCCTATTCTTTTTCGGTTACATATCATGTCTCTAATCTATGTCTTTTTCATCTTTCGGTTCTATGATTTATTGCATTCTATGTACTTTTACATATATCATTTCTTACATATGGTTTTATCATATATTTTCTTATACGATCTTGTATTGTCATATACTTTGCATTTGTGGTTTCATATTTCTATATTCATGTACTGTTCATTTCATATACTGTTTTCCTGTTATACTTTTCATTTCCTGTTATCCTGTACTATTCCTATCCTTCATATACATTTGTACGTTCTTATTCTATCATATACTTTGTGCTTTCGTATACTTTTTGTACTTTTCTTGTGTTGACTTAAAGCTAATACTTTCATATCATATCTCTATTTTTCGTATTACGTGAATTTCTATCTCATCTTTCATATCTCTCGTAGGAGTATAAGACTTATACTTTTACTATCATATCATATACTATCATATGTTTTCACATAGGTTTTCATGTGTTTTCATATGCTATACTTTTCATATGGCTTTCTCTTTTATTTACTTTGTACTTCTTGTTTATCCCTTTCGTGTACTATACTTTTCATATCTTGTCATATTGTACTTTTCTTCTTGTTCTTGCTCTTGTCTATCTTTCATCGCATAAGCGTGCCATACTTCTCATATCATATCATTCCTTTTTGGTTTCGTATGTATCTGCAAGAGAAGCGGATACGAGGGAAGCTATATTATTTTCGAAGAGTACTATCAGCATGCGAGCGGTGACATGCCATATGCTATCGGTACGAAGATGCTTATCCTTGTACGGCGGTGATCTCTACGTCTATTGTGGTGACCCTTGCGGAGCCACCCGATCAAGCAGGATCTAGCATCATCGACCTTGAGGGCCTCAATATCGTCTGTAAGTATCTTGCTGACAAGCGTATCTTTCACCCATAGGCGTACTGTCCCATCCTCTGCCGGGTTCTAGCGGACAATCCAGCTTTGTGCGTTTTACGTACATATCTCATAAGCATGAATAACTATTGTTATCATAATTGCTTAATAAACCATATACTATCATCACTTTACTACGTATTACGTTCTCATATACGCCCAGTTTCATAATGCGGTTCTCATACATCTCTATAATACATATATTCATATCTTTGCTATCATTTAGTTTGTCTTCGTATCGCCATATGTAATCCTATCATATATCATGAATGCATCTAACACTCTTGTATTCATATATTCATATATATCTTTCTATATTCATATCCCTTTATATCATTTATGCATTTCTATCATATCCTGTATCACGTTTCTATCATGATTTAGCTATGCTTGTACTTTCTATATTCCTATCTGCATGTATTAACATTCATTTCATATATTCATTATAAACTGTAAAAACATATTCTTATACTTTCTATACATTACTTCTACTATCGGATGCCTTTATATTGTATTTCATGTACTTTTCCATATTACTTTCTCTGTTATGTCTTGACTATGTCTATCATTCTTGTACCAGTACTTATTCCTATGCTTTGTCATCTTTTGCTTATCTATATCATTCTTATCATTTATACATTTCTATCATGTGTTCTAGCATGTTTACGTCTTATTCATTTCGGTATATACATCATATAGTCATATCATATAATCCTATATTCATATCATTTACGTATTCCCTATCATTTGTGTACTTTGAACTATCATATCTTATATGTATCTATATTCATATCATATTCATAATATTTAAACTTATACCCTATCATTCATGTTTTATGAACATATCTATACATATTGCATTTTCTATATTTTCTTGTTTCATGGCTATTACGAGATAGCACTTCATATACTTATAAAGTATGATGTCTATGAGATCACACCTCATTCATATATTCTCATTCCTCTATGAATCTAGTTTACTTAGGAATTGGAATCAATCACTCGGATCTTCAAACTAAAGGATTATAGCATTTTCATGCCAACTAATGGTATTCTGGAATTTTCTAGGAACAGTTTGTATTACTCATTTTTCCGGGGTCTTGACTTCATATTTTGACACTATGTCCTTATACTCATGTTAAGCTAAGGTGCTAAGGGTTCTATTCCAACTGGAATCACCCAATTCGAACATCGAACTCAAGCCTGCGTCTGAAACAACCGGACTTCTCTATGTTCAACACTTGAAGTGAGGAGTTTGGTTTGCACATGGTCCCACTTCAAGTGTATTTTGGGCCATAGGATCCAGGGTTGGCGATGCCTTCTTTAAGTTTGTTCTCATGAAGTCTATTTTAATTGGCCATGAATCACCCAAATCGGATAAGAAATGAGTAGTTATGGCCAAAATCGAGCGGGTGACAGGGAAAACCCGGAACAAGTTGTAAAATTTACAAACTCAAGGTAGTCTTGCAGGTACAACTAACCAGAATACAAGTTGTACCGGTACAAGTTCAAGTTGTGCGATTTTGATCCTTCGGGAATGCCCGAGAATATGTGTTTCTCACATTTTCCATACTTTTGATCCCCGATCAGCTACATACTTCAAACACATAACGATTCCAAATTCACCTTGGAATCTCTTTTTCTACTCAATTTCTCTTTCAATTTTCATATATTTCTTCAAAAATCCATCATGGTTCTTCCAACCCTTCTAATATGGGTTATAACCCATACACAAACAAAACATGAGAAGTTAGTTAGGGTTGTTCTAAACCCTAACTCAGTTTCTCTTAATTTAACCATGGATTCATCTCAAATAGAGGATTTCATGAGCTTCTTGTGCCATATGGGGTTTACCCACCTTAGTACTATCATTTTTTGGGTTAGATGAAACCCTAGCAAACCCTAGGTTTGAGCAAAATAATCATCATACAAACCCAGATACTACTCCAAATCTCATAGAATTTCATAATCGAATTGGTTTCCATACCTTTGATCTTGATTTCTCTTAACTTCTCTCTTAGCTACTCTTCCTCTTCCTCTTCCTCTTCTTCTCTTCTCTCTTTCTTTCTTCTCTCGTTTTCTCTCTTTTGGAATGAAATTTGGTCTTAAAACCCCCATGTTTGTTAAGGCCATGTTGTGAAAACAAAAAACTCATTTTGACTTTAACTTTTCATAATTGCATTTAAGCCCTTTATTCTCTTATATTTCTATTTCATCTTTCTCTATTTGCCTTTATTCCCATAACTTATTAAATTTCTATTTTTGGCATCCCATCTTTTACTCTTATAGCATAAGTCCTCAAGTGGTAAATTACATATTACCATGGCTTTATTAATAATTAAGTACTCTTGTTTTATTTCAGAAAATTCCTATTTAACTTTTTAATATACCTAAACAAGTCCAAAAAGCTGCTAGGTATATTTCGGGGTGTTACCTTTGGAGCCTACTACTGTGGGCGGGAGCCGTTTAGCCCAAAACCCGCCTAACCTGCGATTACTACCAAAATGTGCTATTTACACCCTTGTGTATGTTTTGAGCACTTTTCAACGTAGTAACCCATTTTAATTAACCCGATTGGCGTATTAGGACCTTGCAATGCTACTAATCAAATGTTATGGCAAGTTTTGTTGTTTTTGCAGGCTATTTACACTATTGATAGGGATTCAACTCAAGCATGAAGAAATCATTTGGAATCAGAGTAGAAAAATGAAGAACTAGAAGCACAACAGAGAGATGCAACAATCCTTGCAATTTCGCAAGGGTTGGGAAATTTCGCAACTCGTGGGGTCTGCGAAATTTCACAGCCCCTGCGAAATTGCCTTCCTGCCACTGTTCCTGCTGCTTTTGACTTTTTGACTCTTTTATCACTTTTTGTCTCTTCCCAATCTGCCCCCATTGTAATAGTGTTTGTTTTGTTATTCTGGTAATTTGTAATGGGGTTTGGCTATAAAAGCCCCCAGACAAGACACTGTAAATGAGACTTTTTTTTCACTTGGTACAGACTTTTGGAGGGAAGCTTTCAGCAACTCCCTCCTTTTCTCACTTTCTCTCATTTTCTTTCCACTTTCTCACTAGCCAAACACCCTTTGAGGATGACAACTCAGAGGATGAGTGGCTAGAAACCTTTCCTCCTTGAAGTAGAAGGCCACTGGGTGAGGGATTCCGAGGGCGGGATGGGGGTTCAGCAGCGGTATCCACGCCATTCTTGTTCTCCCTTTTTAACTTTGGGTTTTGATCCTTGAGTCACCTTGGAATGGTTATTACTTGATAAGCTTTTAGGCTCATTAGATGCTTAATGTTAGATCCATTGATGTTCATTAGTTATCATTTATGAGCCATTGAAAGATGATCAGAAGACTTAATGTTTTAACGACTGAGAGCATTAATGGCCAGTGAATGCCATTTCAAAGATATTTAATGAGGGTAGTTTTATAGCTAAATGAAGATCGGTTAGGAGATGACTATGGGTCATCCTCCCCAGCAGCGAAATGACCCAAGAAACCCTCGGTTGCCTAGGAACTTAAGCGATGTCACGATGCTGAGATTCTCTTACATTCTAAATTATTTCTTTGATTACTAATATTATAATCCCAATTTATAAATCAAATCAAAAATTCACAAGACTGAACCTCATAGATCCATTTACCTCAAAATTATCTATAGTGATCTCGACCACTATCTTCTTGCATTAACAATGCTATGGCAGTAAGTGTCAGAGTATAAATTTTGTTGATTCACGATACCTCAAGCTAAAGAGAATCACCTGCAATGTGAAGTGACCCAAGCCCACCTACCATATTAAAACCAGGGGGCACTACTAAATGAGAGGATCCGAAAGCTTTTCTGTGAAAGCTAGGGTGTCTCCCCAAATGCCAGATTCGGGGTGTCTCGTCTAGAGTTTTTAGTCCCCTAGGCGGCCATTCTTTCGTATATGGCAAGTTCATTATTGATAAATAGATAGAGGCGGGAAATACGCAAAGGGTATTTATCCGTAAATTTTCTAGTTTCCAAATCCCATAGTTCTCAGAGGAATAATCTTTGATAAGGAGGAATTAGTTCTTGATAAGGGAAAATCAGTCCTAGATAGAAAAACATGTTATCCTTAAAAAGGAGATTCGGCTTCCTGTGAGATGGGGAGGAGATTTGGCAACAAATTTCTATAAATCGGGAAGATCCCCTACGAGGGAGAGGCATGCAATTCCATCTGCTCAAACTCTCTTCTTTTCTTCTTCTCCATCCTTGATTCGTGCCACAGTAGGTGTACTGGAATCAACAATATTTATATCCTAAAACTCCCTCTTGTCATTGTAAAAGCTATTGCGTATAGTGGCTCTGGGTTCGAACTTCGAGGATGGGTTTTCTTAGGTGCAAAATGATTTGCAGTTGATTGAAAATGGTGATTTCACTTTAGTTTGGGGTTTCTTGTAAAGCGTGGGATTGATGGTTTGAAAAACTGGGAATGTAGTGAAATAAAGTGTAAGAGAACTCCTTGAAGTCTAGGGTCACTGGGCTTGGGATTCTAAGGCAACTGAAATGTCCTCAGATCCTTTACCTCGCTTTGGGGAGGATGACCTATAGTCATTTCTCGAATCGAATCTTCGTTTGGTTATAAAAACTGAACCCTAAAAGTTTTTCTCATAATATACAACATTTATTAACCATTAATGTTTCAAACGTGCTTGGTCCTTCGATCTAACTTTGAGGCAAATAAATGGCAACTAAGTGACATCGATGGATCTAGCAATAAGTATCCAGGCTTAAAAGCTTATAAATCTTGGCCAATCGGGGTACATCACAAGTGAGATGCAGAAACATAAATGATAATAAATGCACACGTGTAGCAGGGGAGGGCCAGTGTTTTTACCTCAAGAACCTTGACCCTAGTGACCTTCCTCTTCAAGGATGGGGAGAGTTTAGCCGACATCCTTGAGTTGGCCATTTCTCAGGGGTGTTTGGCGGGTAAAGATGCCAGAAAGGGAGAGAAAATGAGGAAAATCCACCAAAGTAGGGAGAAATTTGAAAGCTTTGGGCGCCAATTTGTTGATTGATAGTGATTGGTGATTTTACAAAGCAGGCGAGGCTTATATCTGACTCGAGTCAAGGAAATTACAAAAAAGTATGAAACAACAAAATTACATTGAGGACAGTTTGGGAAAAAATCACAAAAAGTTGGTCAAATAGAAAATAGGGCAGGTTGCGAAATTTCGCAACCTACGAAATTCTGAAGGTTACGAAATTTCGCAACACTGTAAAACCTCTACATTGCCATCTCTCCTTGACTTTGGCTCCAATTGCCTTCGAGGCTTGTACATGCGGCTTCGAGTTCGAGCTCGGGGTTCTTCGTTGAGGTCGACCCTAGGTGATGTGGTGTAATTGGCTTGCAAAACTACAAAAATAACACAAATATGATCGATAGTATAGCCGGGACCTTAGTGTGCCAATTGGGTTATTTAAGTTGATTAGTACACAAATGTGCTCAAAACACACCAATAAGCCAGGGCTCGAATATATGTAATTGGGCACTAATCACTCCCCCTAACTGACACATTGCTAGTCCCTTAGCAATTACAAAGAGAAGGAAAGAGCAGGCAAGTTATGCTCATATAAAAGGAATGGTATTCTCAAAAAGTATATGGATAAGTAATGCCCTACCCTCAGTGTGAATCACCAAGACCCTGTGCAACAACCATCTCGGGAGAAAGAATGTGATTCGTGCCACAAAAGGTGTTATGAATCAACAATATTTATATCTAAAATCCCTCTCTTTGTAGTGCGGAGCCCACACTCTGATGTCGCCGGCTCTAGGGTCGGTTTCTGGGGATGGAGTTTTCTTTGTACAAATGATTTGCAATGGAGTTCAAAATGATGAATTTAATTTGGATTTTAAGGTGGTGATAAAAACAGGGGGGTTGGTGGTTTGCAAACTGAAAATAAAGGCGAAATAAAATATAAAAAGAACTCCTTGAAGCATTAGACGTTGGGTTTAAGGTCTAGGCTAACGAGAAGGTCGAGGTTCATTTCCTCGCGTTAGGGAGGATGACATATAGTCATCTCCCGAACCGGATCTTCATTTAACTTTAAAAACTAAACCCTAATAATTTTCCTTTTGATAGAAAGCATTTATTTAGCATTTATGGTTCCTTCAGTGAAAATCTATCACCTTGACTCATCCTACAATGATTCGTAAAGGGCAACTAATGAGTCTTAATGGATCTAATAATAAGCATCCACTAAACCTATAAGATTGCAAGTATTGATCGAAAGAGGATGCATCGAGAGTGAGAAAATATCTTATAACCTACTTCAAGAGGCTCGTAAAAAGCAACTAATGGATATCAGTGTATCTAAAGCTAAGAATACATTGAACCTAAAAGTTTGCAGTGGCAAAGAAGTATCAAAAGCTTTAAACCTATAGTTGAAAATTTAGGGAACCAAAATGTCAAAACCTGTTTGCGTGAAGATCGGGGAACCGCGGCGACCTCGGATCCTACCTGACAACCTTCCACTTCAAGGAGGAAGGATTTTAGCCGCTCATCCTCCAAGTTGTCATCCTTGGAGGGTGTTTGGCAACAGAGAAAATAAGAAGAAAATGTAAGAAAGAAAAGGAATGACGAGAGAAAAAAGCGGGAGAGCTGGCTTCCTCAAAATCAAAACTTAGGTCAACGGTGTGTTACAATGGCTTATATAGCCTTACAAACATGTGAAATGCCAAAATAACCAAACTAGAATAATTCTGATGAGGGTAGAAATGAGAAAAACCAAAAACGGAGTCGTTTGGATCACAAAAACAAAAGCAGAATTTTCGCTATGCACAGTGAATTTCGCTATCATAGCGAAAATCCAGGCATAGTGAAAATTGAAATTTTCGCTATGCACAGTAATTTTCGCTATGATAGCGAAAATTCTGGCATGTAATTTTCCTCTTGTTCATCCTTTGTTGGCTCTTATTCCCCTTGCTCCCTGCTTGCTACTCATCGATTCGTATTTTCTTTCTTTTACTTTTTCGATCTTTGTTCTTCGATTTTGATACGTAATGCTAAGTCCGACCAGAATTCTTCATGCTTGGAATGACTCGACAAACTTGGCATTAAGCTAGCGCAAAATTAGCCACAAAGCATGATCGGTAGTACCATAGGGACAGAACATGTCAATTGGGTTAATTATAACAATTAGTACACAAAATGTGTAAAACCTATTAAAAATAGGGTTCAAAATAGCACTTTGTGGGCACTAATCAGTGTCATCTGAGAACCAAGTTTGGAAGTATCAACCCAAAGGAATCGACACGAAACTTCCGCAAATCTAAGTGTTTATGTGATCAATTTTTAACAATAACCTACTAATTTGCTCTCTGACAAGCTGCGCCCAAGACCTAGAATGACCAACCTAAATGACATTTACTCTTGGCTACATTTCTTTTTGTATTGTAAGGGTGAAATCTTGTCGTCGACCTCCACGAGTCCATGTAGCGGGGGTCCGCAGATGACTCCCGACCAATTAAGGCTTAGGGCATCAAGTCATAAGGATCTTTCGACCACTAACTCTTCAGGTTTCACCCGGACTCCGAATGATTTAGAAACTCCAGCACCTACAACTCGCTAAACCTCACCCATCCACCCATGTAGCGAGTACTAAGTCGGTGGCTCCCAACCAGTTGGTTTTAGGGCACAGGAGCTTTAAAGACTTCCGGCGTCTCTATAGGCCCGGGTGCTCGAGTTTCAAGGCAAGCTTTTGCGGCTTTTCTATTCTTTTCTTTTTCTTTTTCTTTTTCTTTTTTCTTCAAGGAAGACTGTTCTTCTTTTCTTGGGGTCCTCAACCTATGCAGGTGGTCATGAAACTAGGGTGGGTTTCTTAGTAAGGGAGGTATCACGAGTTTCTCAGCCTATTGAAGAAAATTGATGGCCTTTTGTGTGTGGTTAGCTAAGGGTGGAAGAAGAAGGAGTGAACCATGAGACTTCAGCGATCATCTACTTAATCATGCATGGAAGCGATCTAACATCAATGGTGGTAAGGCGGTGTTTCAATTTTCAACTTACAGTTAGGCGAAACACAAAAAAAAATAAAAAATAGAGAGCGAAAATGGATGCAATTTGAGTTGAAGAAAATGAGTTGTATGGTATGTATGGAATGTATGTCACTATGTTTTCATTTTTTACAAAAACAAACAAACAGCTTCAATAAAATGAACAAACAGCAAGCCACTAAACATACAAAATGGGCTTTGCTTAAAAGGGCAGTGAAATCAAAAGTGTAAAAGTTACTTCCTTCGCTAACTCTCCCCCCAACCAAATGTGACATTGTCCGCAATAGGGTCCGGATTGGAAAGTTAGCGGAGGAGTGCACCTCCCTCAGTCTTTGGTGAGGTTATCCTCATCCTGGGCGGAGGTTGAGGTGTTCTTTGAGTAGAGAGTGTCTACGGTAGCTGCCAATTTGCCTAGCACATCAAGAGAATTACGCGGGGGCTGGTAGGTAGGTATTGGTTCTTCAGGAGAAGGAGCGGAGGCTGGCCAGGCGAGCACGAGATGGGAAATCGCGGGTAGGCCCGGTGACTCCCGAATCTACATGAGGATGGCTGGAGTTACGTGCGAGTATGGCGTTAGTGCGAGCCATAGCGGCCACCGGTCACGAGTCATCCTCTCCCAGGGCCGCAGGCGTCGCAAATGATGCGATGTGGAGGAGAATGTGCGGTTTCATCCATGATGGTCGGAAGTCCCCGGGTGGAAGAGTGATATCTGCGGAGGCGATCTGGTGTTGGGCCCAGCTGACATGTAGAGGTGGTGCGGGGACGAGAGGGCCGGGGAGAGGCTGACGGCCAGACTAAGCGATCTTGGAGCGGTGGTAGTTAGGTGGAGGGGTAGATGCGGTATTGAGGGTCTTGAAGCTGAGGCTCCCAATATGCTCCTCTTGTAGAAATTTGCTCCTGTCGGAATATAAGAAGCGGCGGGTCTCGGAGTTTGGGCTCGGCGCGAGGAAGGTGATAGACGGGGCATGTGCCTTGCAGATCAACGATGGGATGGCCTCGCGATCCACGGCTCCTGTCACAGGCTCGGCGGGGGCCGTGTGCTCACCTTTTGCGGGGAGTCTCGGGAATAAGAGGGGCGTGGACTCAGCTCGGTGTAGACTCTTGCGATGGACCTTGTCCTCGAAATGGAACAAGGACGTCATAATAAGCTCGACTGGGTTGAACCAGAAGCCCTCTGAGATGCAGTATAGGGCCTCCAAAATGGCTCCTCACCTCTGGACTAAATGCTGGAGCGGAAAAAGGTTAGACCACAGTATATGGTCTATAAGAAGCATATGCGGCGGGAGCTGCCTCCTGAACAAAATGGTTCCAGCGGTTGTGTCCCGGGAGAGAATACGGACCATCTCCTAGAGCGGATGGGCCCTTGCCTATAATCTCTGGGTTAATAGAGGACCACCGCCCAGTTGGTAGCTGTGTCGAGGCCCTAAGTATTCCTGGTCAGCCGTCGATGGAGAAATGAATAGTTGTCGAGTTGGGCTCGTGCCTGGATGTCATCGTGTGGTAGAACTCAATGACCACCCGAGGGTAGAAAAACCAACGTGGTGTCATGAACGGCTCCAGGGAGTATCTCTACACTAGAAGCATTGAGTCTTGGAGCTCCGGGTCTTCGGCAAAGGCCGGGAGATCATAATGAACCTCTCGTACCCAAATCCTTGCTTTTCCTGATCAATTCACAGAATAGAGGCTGCGGTGGAAAATGGTCGCGTGATGGAGACGGTGATGCAGATGGGGGCTGGCGGGCCACTAATAGGGTGATGTGGCGTAGCCGAGTCTCGGTGGAAGGCTCTCTGGCAGGCGAGGTCGGGCTCTCACTGGATGGTGGGGCCCTCCCAGGGATGGCTGGGATGTGGTGGAGAGGGGTGGAGTGGGGCGGCCGGTGTGGTGTCTCAGCCCAGGATGAGGCGGCAACACCCGGGGGATAGGATGAGCGGGCAAGGGAGGCCCGCTGGCGGGGCTGATGGCGGTGGCGGGGCATGGGCGCCGGCGCGTGCGTGGAGGCTAGGTCGGCGGCGGAGCGTGGATTGGAGCTGCCAGCAGAGGGAGGAGAGGAATGGCGCACCCTAGGCCGGAAAGTGTGTCCTCTGCGGGTCTTCTCCATGGTTCCTTAAATGCCTATTAAATGGTTGGCTCAAAAAAAAAACTTGGAAAATTAATGGCGGTCACGGGAGGCCGAAGGGTTACGGGAAGGTGAAAATGGGAACAAAACGAGGAGATGAGCGGTCTCGAGTGCGAAATTTCGCATCTGCGAGAATTCATAGGTTGCGAAAGTGCCCAACCTAGAGATTCCTAGGCAAGCGAAATTCCCAGCGGCTCTTGGCCTTTGCAAACAGAGAAAACCCTGACAAAGCTATGAGAAAACATACTTGTAAGTGAGAAAATTTGCAAAAGAAAATATGCCAAAAACAAGGGAATCGATAAAATCACAAATAAAACTAAAAGAATAAAGCAATAAAATTCTAACAAAAATTTTAGTGACTTAGAGATCTTTGCGAAGTCACTCCCACGTCGGCGTTTCTTGAAATCATGGAGGGTCAAGGAGGGATCTCCTCCTTGTCTGCTGAGTGTTGCACTGCATATGGCTTTAGCCTTTGCCCATTGACCTTGAACACCCTATTGTCTTTGGAATTGAACAGGCCTACTGATCCATTGAGATAGACCTCCTGGATGGTGAATGGCCTAGTCCATCTCGATTTAAGCTTACATAGAAAGAGGTAGGGCTTGGAGTCGTAGAGCAACACTTGGTCTCCTTGTTTGATATGTTTACAAGCTATTAGTTGATCATGCCACTTCTTCAGCTTATCTTTTGCAATTTTGGAGTTGAAGTAAGCATCATTCCTTAGTTCTTCGGCTCGTTAATATCTCGAGAGCCTTTTGAGACCCGGCTCTTGCCATATCTAGATTCAGTTTCTTCCGCGCCCACCATGCGCCTTACTCAATTCCACAGGCGAGGTGACATGCTTTGCCATAAACTAGGCGATAAGGGGCATGCGGGAATGGTCTTGTAAGGCTGTGCGCCCATGCCCATAAGAGTCCGGCTGAAACTTAAAGACCAATCCTTTCGGTTAGAGTTCACCACTTTCATCAGTCTTGTCTTGATTTCCACGGTGGCTAGCTCAGCCTAGCCAGCGATGCGAAGTGGTATGGGGTGACTACTTTATGTGACACCATACTTGAGTGAAGGCTCAAAATGTTTGTTGCAGAAATGTGAACCTCCATCACTAATTATGGCTTTGGGGACCCCAAATCTGGAGAGTATGTTCTCTTTTAAGAATTTCAATACCACCTGTTGGTCTCTTTGCTCTGGTACCTTGACCAGCCTGACCATAGTCAACTCCGCCAAAATTTAGAGGTATCCAAAGGAGGAAGGGAATGGTCCCATGAATCGATGCCCGTCGTCGAATAGGTCGACTACGAATCGGGTTTAAAGGCATCATGTGTGAAATTTTCCCGACCTTTGGCGTTTGTCGCATTCTCTTGCACATGGTATGGGCATCCTTGAAAGAGGGCGATGAAACCCATTGCGGCACCTTCACAGCGATTTCTAGGAAGCGAAATGGCCTCCACATTCATTCTCATGGCAATGGCTGAGTATTCCTTGTTGCTCTGCTTCAGGCACACACCTTCTGATTATCTAATCAGCACAATATTTGTGCAACAAGGGCTCTTCCCAATAATGGGAGTGAATTTTTGCAAACAAGAATTTCTTGTCTTGTGCTTTCCAATTTATTGGTAGCTCCCCTGTTGCCAAGTAATTTGCAATGTGGGCATACCAGGGTGTCTTCTCAAATAGAAGCAGGGACTCCTCAAGGAACTCATCATTGATTGGAGGGTTGTGAGTGTTGTGTGCTATTGTTAATCTCGAGAGGTGATCAGCAATGACATTTCCACACCACTTTTTGTCCACGATCTGCCAATTGAACTCTTACGCAAGAGAACCCATCGGATAAGCACAGCCTTAGCATTTGTTTCGTGACGGTACTTCAAGGCTGAATGATCGAGTAGATATATGATTATGTCAGGCCCGGCAGATAAGCTCGAAACTTATCCTAAGGCATAGACAGCCTTGCCAATGACTCGCTTTTTTGTGGTTGTGTAATTCCTCATGCCTCATTCGATGTCCTTGCATAATAGACCACATGGGGCTTTCCTCCCCCTTTGCCCGAGGCACTCCAATGGCGAGATAAAGCATCGCGCATCACCTCGAAGGTAACTACAGGTTGGGGCCTATTCTTGGTGTAGTAGTTAAATAGGCCTTGAGCTCCTCAGCTCTTTTGCGATCGTCAAAAAGAATTTGGCATCATTTCCAGCGAGTTTGTAAAGAGAGCTTGGCAATTTTGAGAAGTCCATGATGAACCTCCTATAGAAGCCTGCATGCCCTAAGAATTGTCTTACAGTCTTGACATTTGTGAGGGAGGGCAGTTTGGAAATCAAGTCAATTTTTGCCTTGTCAACTTCGATCCTTTTTTCTGAAATAACATGCCCCAGCACAATTCCCTAGTTGACCATAAAATGGCATTTTTCCCAGTCCAATACCAAGTTTTTCTCTATGTACCTATGCAGGACAATTTCTAGGTTGATTAGGCATTCTTCAAAGCTCCCTCCATAGACTATAATGTCATCCATGTAAACCTCCATGTGCCACTGCAGATATTTCAGAATCTTGAGCATACATGGTTGAAATGTAGCGGGGGGCATTACAGACGAAGGGCATTCTCTGTATGCATATGTGCGAATGGCCCATGTAGAAGGTAATTCTTTTCCTTGTCTTCACAACAATTTCAATTTGAAAATATCTAAATAGCCATCCAGGAAGCGGAGTAGGAAGGGGTGACGAAATCCTCTCAGAAGGCGATCCATGAAGGGTAGAGGAAGTGATCGCTTCCTTGTCACTTCATTGGTCTTCTATAATCGATACATACCCTCCGACACATTGGTAAGAGAACAGGCATCTCTCTCCGCTTTCATTATACAATTATTTACCCCTGATTTCTTGAGCCTGACACAGGTTGGACTCACCCAGTCTTTATCGATATGGGGTAGATGATACTAGCACTTGGCGACTTTAGGACTTACGCCTAACCACTTCTGTATGATTCGGTCTTCTGTGGCTGCCTTCACGACTTTGCCTCCTCACTCCCGAGTAAATGTGATGGAGTGTATTGTTGGGTTATGCAGCCCGGATCGATAATCTTCCACCCCAGGAGCTGCTTGTTCTCTGCGAGGATATGCGACATGCTACTTTCTGTGAAGTGCGGCGGGGAGGAAATATTTCTTCAGGCCTTTGCTCTGCTCTTCCAGGCAAGGCATATTTTAATTCCATAGGCAAGGTTTAAGCTCCATTAGGGTTCACTGGTTCCTTTCTCAGTATGAGTAGAATTTCTTGCTTTTCTCTAGTTCCCACATGAGTTTCATGTCTGGGCTATCTTTGCTCTTACGAACACTCGTGGGTTCTTGAGTCGGCCCATCCGTCCTCTTCTTACAAAGTCGACTGTTCCTCCGGGATTATGTCGATGATCTGAACTTCTTTTGGGCAAATCTTCATTTTGGTTGCATGTGCTTTTTACTCGAGTGGAAGATGTTGAGTTCTAGGGTCATGTTTCCGAAGGTGAGTTGCATAACATCATTTTGGCAGTTGATGATCGCATTGGAGGTGGCCAAGAATGGTCTCCTTAGGATGATAGGCACATAGTTATTTGATGCGGTTAGTCTTTGTGTCGAGATACCATGAGCCCTGCGGGTAGTAAATTTGTCCACTGTATTAGAGACATCCTCCACTATCCTTTGGTATCTTTATGGATGCGTGCGAAGGCGATGTGATGGAAGATTGGGCTTTGGTTATGCAACCTGGCTGCTTGCCGCCGATGGGGAGTAGAGTTTACACTTGCCCGGGTCGATGGTGCTTGCTTACACCGCAATGCCTCGATGATAACCGAGATGGTAGGACAACCGAGGATCTTTATACTTCAGCTGGTCTTGTCTTTGGATGATAGCGACACTGATCGATCGGAAGACCTTGTCATCATTTAGCCCTCTTCCCGGCAATACTTGAAGTCAGCGAAAATTTGGCATATATGGGGACTTGTTTGATCATCAGCGGGGATGTTGACTTTACTTGCCTCGGCTTACTTCTAATATTTCGGCTGGTTGATGGCCTTGTCTTTGGATGATAGCAGACACGTTCGGTCGGGAAGGCCTTCTGTCTCCATTTAGCCATCTCTTGTTGTATGAGTCCTTGAAATTTTGGCATGGCAGTGGGGACTTGTTTGATCATATCAGCGAGGGGATGTTGGCTTTTACTTGCCTCGGCACTTCTAATATTTCATTTGGTTGATGGCCTTTTCTTAGCTTTGGTGCTTGAGGAAAAGGTGGAGGTGTCTTATTCTTCCAGCTGCCCAGTCTCTTGGGTCCATAGCCTCTTACAGTTCGGCCTCCCGAGCCTCTTACCAGTGCTTTGGAGTCTTGGTTGTTTGAGCTCTTCCTGCTTCGATGTGATAGTGCGTGACCTTCTCATCCATCCCCCATTTGGCTCATGGAAGAGCTCATCGCACTCCTCTAGGATTGGAGTTTGTGTATGAAATTTCCCCTTTCTGCCTCTTCTTGGTTGGTTAATCTCGGGGGTTGAATCTTGTAGGTTATCATATTTTTAGGAAATCTCGGCCTGCAGGTTATCCATTTTCTTATTGAGTGTGCTTGTTGTGTCGATTGTTAGTCTGGGCATTCACTTGCCTTTGCCATCCACAAGTTGCCCTTACCTTGCTTTCGAGTTCGCAATGGCTTATTCGATTGAAGATGAGGATGGTAGAACCAGCTCCGGATCTTTTATACTTCAGCAGGGTCTTGTCTTTGGATGATAGCATTTGTTGATCGGGAAGGCCTTCTTGCTCGTCATTCCAGCCCTCTCTTCCATGTACCTGAAGTCTTAAAATTTGGCATATGTAGGGACTTGTTGATGCATATCAAACGAGGGATGTTGACTTTTACTTTTTCGGCCGCCCAATATTTCAGCACGGTTGATGGCCTTTTTCTTAGCTTTTAGTGTGAGGAAAGGTGGAGTAATGCTATTCTTCAACTGCCAGTCTCTTGGGGTCACGCCTCTTGGTTCGACCTCCGAACTCTTACTGGCACTTTGGGTACTGGTTGTTTGAGCTCTTTACCACTTCTCAATGTGATAATTGCCTTGACCTCATCCATCCTGGAATTTGGCTCACTGGAAGAGCTCACTTCATGCACTCCTCTGGGATTGGGTTGTGTATGAGAGGGGAATTTCCCCTTTTCACCTTTTTACTCTTTGGATTGGTTAATCTCGAGATTGAATCCTTTACGAGGTTATCATATTTTAGGAAATCTCGGCTTCTGGGTTATCCATTTTCTTCATTGAGTGTGCTTTAGCATTTGTATCGATTCTCTTATTAGTGCAGGCATTCAACGCCTTATTCCTCCACAAAGTTGCCCACCGCCTTGCTCGAGTTAAAGCAATAGGCGCATTCAGTGAAGATGAGAGGATGTGGTGTTGGTGTTTGGGATGGATCTTCTTTGTGATGTCGGCAAGAGGCACATATGGAGGAGAGCTTTAGCTTGAGGAGAGGTTTGGGTGATTCCTCTATGTTGGGTTATAAATGTACACACTGGGGCATTGGTTGTGGTGGCTGTATTGACCCACGACATTGGCATTCATCACGTATCCCATGCGAAGGACGGTTGGCGATGCTCTACGCTTGGTGCCGGTGGATTGACAAATGAAAGCAAGGATGGTTAGGCATCGATGCGCTAGTCATTACTCGCTCCTCATGGTGATTTGCATTTAAAGATTCTCCGACCTTACAGTTCAGGATGGCTTTGCCTTCATTCCATGTCCTACGTGATTGGTACATACTCCCCCTTCAATTTCTTCTTGGGGTCTCATCCTCTCTACCTCTGGGGTTGGGTTCGTCGTACTTTGGATGTCTCGACCCACGTAGTTGAAAATCCATGAAAGCTCTTTAGATGTTTGCTGTGAAGTCACTTTATGGTTTCAATAGCTAGCCCACCATAGCAGGGGACATTCCATTATAGAAATGGTTAACCATCATCCAAGTATCAAAGCCATGGTGGGGCAAGCATTGATGGTCTTTAGGTACCTTTCCCGACGGTAGAATTTCTACCGTTTTCTAGGGCATGAAGGTGTAAATTTCCTCTTGGTAGTTGGTTTTATGGGTCTTGAAGAATTTCTTCAAAGTGCGCTGCGTATCTCCCGATTCTTTATAGTTCTTGCTCAGGAAGGTTGACCAAATCTTAGCCTTGTCTTCCGGGGTTAGGCACAATTTCAGCGATTCCATATTAGTTGCACGCCCGGCGAAGTACTGCAGAGCCACCGGAATTCCACGATGTGAGTGTATGGATTTTCATTTTCCATACCATGGAAAGTTGGGACGGGGAGCTCGAATAGACACGACATTCGCATCCTTTGGCGCGGGTATGATACATGAGGGTGCACTCACTCATGGTGGGTGTATATGGTCCCTCATTGTCTTGTATGCATTTGGGTTCCTTTGAACCTGACAGCATCTGTTGCCACCAGGAGAAGGTCGTCTGATTTAGTGTTCCGGCGACTTCAGCTGGCACCGATTTCAAGAGTTGAGCACTTGACCGCTTTCCAATGCACCTTATTGTTTCTATCCCAATGGTGCATAAGCTGAAAGGAAATCGCCGCAAACAGGAACTGACGAAAAACGTGAAGACGCAAGGTTAAGGTTAGCTATCATAAAAAAAATGAAAAATCTATGTAAGGACAGTATAAAAATTAAATCCACCCAGCAGTGAACTGCTAGGGAAGATTCAAGTAAAGACAAAAAGGAATTATAATTCACCAACACTTGTGATGAGGACCACAAGTTCAATAGCTTCTCACTTGCTCTTAAAGGCGCATCCAGAAGCGAGGCGCAATTTGATTGATGTCTGGTAGGTGTCTTTGGAATCGACAATATTTGCCATCCTAAAACTCTACTAGCGTGGCAAAACTCTTTAACGTATAGTGGCTCTAAGGTCGAACTCAGGGATGGGTTTTCTTCGTGCAAAATGATTTACAGTTTATTGACAATGGTGATTTCACTTTGGATTTGGGGTTTCTTGTAAAAGCAGTGGGATTGATGGTTTGAAAAACTGGGAATGTAGTGAAATAAAGTGTAAAAGAACTCCTTGAAGTCTCGGGTCACCGGGCTTGGGTTCTAAAGTCGCTTGAAATGTCCTCAGTTATTTTCCTGCGTTGGGGAGGATGACTATGGTAAATTCCGACGGGATCTTATTTGGCTATAAAGGCGAACCACAATTTGTTCTCATAATATCGGCGTTTATTAACCATGCCAATGTTGGCTTGATGAAAGCGATCCTTCCGATCTTTTACAAAACCACAATAAATGGCAATAAGTGAGCATCGATGGATCAGCAATAAGTATCCTTGAGCCTTAAAAACTTATGAAATGCTGATCAATCGGGGTACATCACAGATTTAAGCCTAAAGTGAGATCTGAAACATAAATGATAATAAATACTGCGATTAACTGACAGGAGGACCGATGTTTACCTCGAAACTGGACTGTTGACCCTCACTCTTGAGGATGAGGAGGTTTAGCAACATCCCTTGAGTTATCATCGAGGTGTTTGTAGTGGTGCGAAAAGGGAGAGAAAATGAGGAAAATCACGAGGCGAGGGTAAGCTTTGGCGTAATTTTATTGATTGATAGTGATTGGTGATTTCTGAGCTTGACTAAGGCTTATATATTGCTGGAGTCAAGGAAATTACAAAAAGTATAAACTATAAATTACATTGAGAACGGTTGGGAAAAAATCAGCGATCAAAAGTTGGTTAAACAACAAGCGAGGGCGAGGTTGCAAAATTTCGCAACTGCGAGTGCGAGTTGCGAAAATTCACAACCGCACCAAAACCTCGCATTACTCACTACTCTCTCGAGTACATTTTGGCTCGATTGCCTTGACAGCATACGACTTGAGTTCGGCTCGGGTTAGCCGTATTTAGTCGACTGATGATAGTGTAATTGGCTTGCAAAACTACAAAATAACCCTGAAAATATGATCGCCAGTATCATTGGGACCTTAGTGTGTCAGTGGGTTATTTAAGTTGATTAAGTACCTGAAATGTGCTCAAACACACCCAATAAACGGGGGCTGAAATAGCACTAATTGGGCACTAATCAATCCTTTTGCTAACTTAATCCTCAGAGAAGCTGTCGGCCCACCATTGTTAGATCACCCTTTCTACAGGTTTGCATTGTGCCGCTGATGCCCTGAAGGTCAGACAATTTACGTAACAACACAAATTCTTGTACTTATAGTGAAGAATCATTTGTTATCAAAAATAAACTATGGGAATCAAGAAAAACATGCAGATAGATTAATGTGAATGGTGAAGTATATTTTTAGCCATAAACTTTCATGGATTTAGCATTAATTATGGGTGTTAATCTAATTATCCACATGTATAAAGACCGTTAAACACCATACATATAACACCTATACATGGGTCCAAAACGAAGAAGGAAAAACAATAGTGAAAGCAAGGAATCTCCAACATGCTTCAATTAACATTCATTTCAAAAGGATTGGCATGAGGATTATTGGCTGGTTTTGGAGTTTACTGGGTGGAAATATTTATTAGCTTGTTTCCGAAAGCTTTGTTGTTGCGATAACATTATGATGACTAACGGGTTTGAAACTGCGAAGAAGAATGGAAGTTGAAATAGCAGCGTCGGCCATTTTTGAATCGTTAAACGATTCGCGTCGTGGGAGTATCAAAATCAACAAAATTTATACCTAATACCTGCTGCATGCATTAGCATTACTCTTACGATGCAGGTGGCTCTGGGTCGAACAGGAATGGGTTTTCTTCGCATAAATGACTTACGATGGGGTTGAGAATGTGAATTTGTTTTGGATGTTGGGGTTGATAAAAAAAAAAGTGAGGTGAAATGTTTAGGCTGAAATAAAATGAAGTAAAAAATATAAAAGAAATCTCAGCCCCGAAGTATCGGGCTCTTTGGGTTTGGGTTCCTAATAGTAGCGAGGGGTTCTCGGGCCCTTTTCTAAGCGTTGGGGAGGATGGCCACCGTATCTCCCAAAGCACGGATCTTCATTTAGCTATAAAACCTAACCCTTAATAACTATCCTTTGAAAAATGGTATTCAGGCATCGGTGGTCTCGGGTGATGGAAGAAAACAAGTCTCCTTGACTCACCTTCCAATGACTAATAGATGGTAACTAATGAATTTCAATGAATCTAGAAATAACCATCCACTTAACCCTAAAAGATTACCAAATTCGAATCATTCAAGGTGCATCGAAGGGATTTAAACCTATAGTTAAAAGGAGACACATGAATAACAGTGAATACCTGCGTTGAGAACATGAGAACCGTCAGTTTACCACAGATCCGTTGCCTAGTAGCCTTCTCCTCCAAGGAATAAGAAAGAAGGGTTTTAGCCGCTCATCTTCTGAGTTGTCATCCTCAAAGAGCGTTTGGCTAGTGAGAAAGGGAGAGAAAATGAGAGAAAATGAGAAAAAGCGGGAAAGTGAAAGCTTCCTCGAACTTTATTTATCCGAGTCTTTTGGTTACGGTGCGACAGGATTTATATGCGCACAGCTAAGCAAGAGTACAAGAGTATGGGTGGTGCTATTACATGAGGGACAATTCGGGAAAAATGAAAGATTGCAACGAGAAAAGTCAAAGAATTTGAAAATTGTGTAAGACGAGTTTTCTGACCTGCGAAATTTATGACCCTTAACGAGAAATTGCTTCTGAGTCTTTCTGATTATCTTTAACTCTTCTTCTAGTTTCTGATCTACAGCTCTAAGTTGAACTTGGATTCTCCATGGTTGAGCTTATTCAAAAACTTTGGCATGATTGGCTTACAAAAACTACAAAATTTGCCACAAAATGCGATTAGTAGCATTGCAAGGTCCTTAACATGCCAACTGGGTTAATTAGGCTGTTTACTACGCAAAAAGTGCTCAAAACATGTAATAATAAGGGTGTAAAATAACACTTTTTAGGTAGTAATCACTTCCCCCAACCGACACATTGCCATTCCCTTAGCAGTGGAAGAAAAATAAAGAAAATAAAAGCAAGATGAGCTATAAATATATCTACACAAAAATGGTTTTCAAAATCATTGAAGTGATAAAACCCGACTGCGGTCTGAAGTGTAATACAATCCCGATGACCATCTCGGGAAGGTGTGTGCTATGCAAAATCAAGTATCAAAACAGTGTGCTCCTATAGAACCAGCAACATCTTCGAAAAACCCCAGGTATTAATTTGATTAGCTTTGAAAATAATCACGTATTATCCTCCACTGACCTAGCTCTTATCTAAACCTTGCAAACTAACTAACCTCAATAGATTAGGACCCACTTTTATTCCATTACTCAGTTTTTTTGTTATAGGGGTGCAATCTTTGAGGAATTATCGAAGACTATGAGTGTCCATGTAGCGGGGTCCCGCAGTGGCTCCTGACGATTAAGGTTTTGGGCATCGAGTCATAAAGATCTTTCGAGCCTTTTTGACTCTTCGAGTTTCACCTGGACTCTTAATGAATTCAAAACTCCGGCACCACAATTTGCTAAAATCTACCTATTCACCCCGCTAACAAGCCTGAGAGTCGTGACTCGGCCCGATTGGTTTTTAGGGCACCATGTTTTAAAGACTTCGTCATATCCTCAATAATTATCGGGTTTTAGTAAATGTCCTGGTATTTTTTTTTTTCTTTTTCTTTTTCTTCTCTCTTTTTCTTTTCTTTCTTTCTTTCTTTTTTTTTTTAAAGACTCATTGGTCTTTTATTCGAGGTCTGGGCACATTAAGGTGGTAAAAATGCAGTGGGACTTTGCGGGGCATAGGAGGTAAAGGCAGGCATAGGAGTGTAAGGCAATTTTTCAACTCTATAATGAAATCTAATGTGCACAAAGGTGTGGTTAGTTCAACGTGGAAAGAAAAAAAGGTTGAATACAATAAGAATTTCAAAATGCATTATCAACTCAACTACATAACACCATTCTAACATCAACAACATTGGAACAAAAATTCAATTCTCATATCGGGTAAGTCGGGTATTACAAAACAAGTTTCAATCGAGAAACCGAAAGCATGAACTAAGAACTAAAAACATGAATTATATTAAAAAACTAACTAACTAGCAAGCCATTCAACTAAACAAACAAAGCCACTGTAACTTAATCAACACCGCCTTCCCTTAACTCTCCCCTCAACTAAATACTACATTGTCCCTACAATGGGTTATGGAATGGAAATTTAAGTGATGAAGTGATACACTGGAGAAAATGTTCTCTACTGTGGAGATGAGACCACCCGAACAAGAAATGAAAAGAGAGGAAGAGTGTTAAACCAAAATATTAATAGTGTTAAAATAAGGATCATGCCACAAGAATGGAAATCAAAAAGATATCAATATGCTTCCCAAAGAGGCCTTATTCACCCCATTTGGGCTTCAAATTATCAAGTTGGGAGAAGAAAAGAGATGTTAAAATGTACCAATTGGAGAATTTTGAAAAGTACGCCCTCATAATAATCTCAAAAGTGTTCTTTCAGGCTATATTTAGATTCTACACTCTCTAAGCTTTCTAACGATACCAAAATTACCCAAAACGGAGTTTGGATGAAAAAGTTATGGCCAAAAGAAAATAGGGGTGCAGAATTCGCTACTGCGAAAATTCGCAGCTCTGCGAATTTTCGCAACCCTTGCGACTTTTTTTTTTTTTTTTTGAAATTTTATATATATAAAAGAAATGATTTTTTTTTTTTAATTTTCCTACAGTGCTCCTTCAACTCAAGTATAAAGGTTGCTCCTTGTCTTTTCCCTACGAATTAGTTTCTGCGAAATTTCATAAAGGTCGTGATAAATTCTCAGAAATTTGCAACCCTCAGGAAATTTTCGTACCTCCGCCTACTATATAAATTGTGTACAAACCTGCAAAATAAGCCAGAAAATTAAAGAAAGATGCAGGAAAATTAAAATGAGCTAAAAAACAAGGATTAAATTAAATTAGAGGAAATCTAAAGAGAAACTAAATAAATCAAAATAAAATAAACCAAAAAATCAAAATAAAAAGTGGGAGATCGAGTCCCCATCCCTCCCCAAACCGCTCAAGCCTCGAAGTCATGAACCGTGGAGCCGTGGAACTGCTTAAGGTCCAAGTGCTCTAAGTCTGAACCAAGATGGTTTCGGTATGAGCCATCTGATGTGCCATGCACATGAGTACCGCCAACAAACCTGTGATGTAGTGGCAAAGTTTGAACAAAGGCCACTAATCTCCCCTTACACGCGATAAAAGTGTTGTAGATGGATGGCCTTAGCAAGAGGTGTTTCGTGTTGAATGTGCCGCAGTGTAGGCGTGGATCTGTGACTCAGGGTCGAGAGAGGGTGCGTTGTTGAAGAAGGTCAGCTGTGGTCTGGGCAAAGGATACTCTGTGGATTCAATTTTGGTGGAAAATGGTTTAAGGATAAGCTTTGGGCTCTTCCACTACTTCCTTCCATCAGCCTCCTTCACAAGAATGGAGAGACTCGCTTCCATCCTTTCTCATGGACAAAACCTCAAATACAAATGTCCGAGGATTCGTATAACCCTTCGTAAAATTCTGCAACAAATTTCTATCACCTTCTTATAGCTGCTGTTTACAATGCTCCTCCATTGTGATGTAAATTAGGCACTCTTCCTCTGGATAAACATGTTGCTGATTGGCAAGCCTTGAAATTGAGTACTGCAGGATATCAAATTTCTGATCAAGGTCACTTTGAAGCCCATCTAATTTTCGTCTGCAGAGTTTCCATAGTATCAATTTTCTGATTCATTGACGCTCACTACTGCCTTCTCTATAGAAGTAATTCCACCTAATTTGCTCAAGTTCAAGACGCCGCTTCAATCAAGAGGTTAACTGGTTGTGCGGGCCGAGGAGTCGGGCATGATGTGAAGGGAGCAAGAGGTGTATACCAAGGAGGCCCTGATTTCCATGAGAAATTAGCGGCTTCCCCAACTAGTCAGGCACGCTTACATGGTGCATTAGTTGTGAGGAACAAAGGCGTATGCGCACTCACCCATGTAGGGTGTCCGTAATCCCTACGGACTCCATATGCATGTGGCTCTCCACTCAGGTACCGACTATGTCGCTTCTCCTCCGGGTGTTCCACGGGTTCAAACTAAATATTCAATCTTAATCGACTCGCATAACACGACTTTGATCAACAACCCGCTCTTATGGATTTCTAATCCATTAGAACATGCACTCATGCAGCAAGAACAGGGCAAACAATTCGCATAACAAAGAAACAATCCTACCTAAAGGTTTTAGTTTTTTTTTTTTTTTTTAAAATGTTGAAATGAAACTAAAAAAATCAATAAAATACTAAAAAGAATGATAAAAAAGAAAATCTACCAAAACTTGTGATAAGGATCACAATCGCTCAATGGTTCATCACTTGCACTAAGGCACCATCCTAAGAATGACGCCATTTTATTCAAGGCGCAGGGATATCCGAATCAATAAAATTTATACCCAGTAATAATTTTTACCACCGTAGCGATTGCCATCATAAAGATAAATGCTTTGTGGCTCTAATTACTGTGGATAGGTTTTTCGTGACAAATGACTTATAGTGGGGTTCCAAAATGGTGAATTTGTTTTGATGTTTGGATTTGATAAAAAAAGTGAGGTGAAATGTTTGAACTGAATAAAACAAGCAAAAATATAAAAGAACTTCCTTAAAGTATCGTGCTACCTGGGTTCGGGGTTCTAATGGTAATCGAGGGTTCCCTGCCCTTTCTCTGTCGGGAGGATGACCTAAAGTCATCTCCCGAACCTGGATCTCTATTTAGCTATAAACCTAACCCTTAATAACTATCCTTTTGAAATGGTATTCACTGAGCACGCGGTCTGCATAAAGGAAAAAGTCTCCTTTAACTCATCTTCCAATGACTAATAGATGGTAACTAGACGAACTTCGCGGATCTAGCACAAGCATCCACTTAACCCTAAAAGATTACCAAACATCATTCAAGGTATCGGCGGGATTTAAACCTATAGTTAAAAGGAGACACATGAATACAGTTGAATACCTCGTTGCTGAGAACATGAGAATGGGCCACTTTTACCACAGATCCGTCGCCTAGCAGCCTCCCCTCTAAGGAAAGAGGCTTAAATTGGCCATCCTTAAGTTGTCATCCTCAAAGGGTGCTCAGCAGTGAGAAAGGGAGAGAAAGTCGAGAAAAGGCGAAGAATAAAGCTTCCTCGCCAAATTTTATTATCGATCCCAAAGTCTTCTGTTACAAAGGCAAATTGACTTATATACCGCCCAGCTCAAACAAAATTACAAAAGAGTATGAATTGGCCACTATTACATGAGGGACAATTCAAGAAAAAATGAAAATTGCAACAGAAAAGTCAAAAGTCAAAATCCATGAACAAGTCTTCAGGGGTCGCGAAAAATTAATAGCGTAGCCCCGGGGAAATTCTCGCGCAACCTTTAAATCACAGGTGCTCGATTCCATGCTCCTCTTCTTCCCAGCTTTTGATCTCGCAACTCGAGTTGAACTTGATTCCATGGTTGAGCTTTATTCAAAACTTATATGATTGGCTTACAAAAACTACAAAATTTGCCACAAAATGTGATTAGTAGCATTGCAAGGTCCTTAACATTCCAACTGGGTTAATTAGGTTGTTTACTACGTAAAAAGTGCTCAAAACATGTATTAATAAGGGTGTAAAATAGTTTTTTTTTTTTTTTGTAGTAATCATTAACGCTCAAATTCATACTCTAGGAAAGTATTGTAGGTCCTTTGGAAATTGGGGTTTCACCATCAAAGTCAAATTCTCTCCCTTCTGGAAGATACACCTTTTTTTTTTTTTTTTTTTTTTTTTTTACTCTTTGGACGGCTTTCATGGAAATGAGATCAGATACAGGACTAGTCAACATGGTCATACCGTATGATAAATCCGTGAAACATCTTGGTCCCTTTGACCGACTTTTTGTAACCTTTCTTTAACAATTCCTGTTGTTTTGATTCCTTCATCCTCCCATAATGTCGCTTTCTAACCTTTGTTCATGTGTACTGTGACTACCAAGCAAAGGTGGTCGGCCTTACTTTATAGGGCCTCAGGCTATTTTTTTTTTGGGCCCTATTATAATATATATATATATATATATATATATATATATATATATATATATATATATATATATATATATATAGTTAAAAATAAAATTTTTATTGAATAAATATATTCAATATTATATAAAATTTATCAGAGTTTATTCTAGTAAGCATTTGGGGAGCAAAAATCAATAATTAAACTATTAAAATCAATTTTGTTCTAGCATGTTTTTCTAATAGACAAGATAGCCAATCCATTCAATCTTTCTTGTGACACAGCATCGAAAGTATGACTTGATTAACTTCAACTTAGAAACTTCTTTTCTCGCAGAGTAACCAGACCTGTATACCACGCATGTCTGTAAGCAATCCATACATTTGGAAACAAGAACTAATAGTTTTCAAATAGTCTAACACTTCAATTGCTCTTTGGTCTCTTTGGTAAGAACTTTCACAATCTTTTAGCCTTTAAAATAACTCATCCCCATCAATATCAAAGTCCATGTTATGTCTCAAAAAATTTTCAAGCTTATCACAACAAGACTTCAAACAATCATCATCCTGTGACATGTAACTTGTAAATCAATAAAAATCCAAAATATCTTCATATTTTTGAAATTGTTCAAATATACTAATGAGTGAAGAAATAACTTGATCAACTATATAAGAAATAATCAACTCTATAAGATTCTTTCAAATTTAATGTGTAATCTCTTCACTAGCATTTCTATCAATCGTTTTTTCTCAGAATACGCTTACAAAATTTAGGTTCAATTTTCTATCCGAGCAAAGAATTTCTTTGCAAGAATAATCTTAATGATTCAAATCCGCTTTCTATAGGTCTCAAAGAAAGAAATATGCTTTCAAATGACTAATAGCAAGATCAATAACTTGCTCCTTACTTTGAACATTTTGCTCACTCTATTAATGGCGTATAAAATATTGTACCAAATAACCATGCCAAATAAGAATTCAAAATCCATGATATTTGATAATAAACTTTTAAAGATCCCCGAATGTTCTTAGATCATCACTTGCTCTGCCCAAGTGAGTTAAAGCAAATTTTAATTTCTCGGAGCTTGAAATCTTATCACATTTTAATACATTCAACTTGACTTTCCTAACGTGTCTCGTGATAGCGGCTTAAGGGCCAAACCTTTTACATTATCTTGCAAAATTTTCCACGCTTGTGTAAGATGAAAATAACATATATATATATATATATATATATATATATATATATATATATGCATTGTATAATTCTAAAAAAAGATTTTAGCTCTTTAGACAAGAATTTGCTATAATACAAAGGGCAAGATTAAGACTATGACAACCACATGGTGTGAAAGCCTTTGATTTACTTCTAATACTTTTTTCAGACACCTTTTATGCTTTCTTCATATTCGAACTGCTATCATAACCTCGAATTTTAAATCACCAAGATCAAGTTCAAGCCAGTTTCTGCTTACTTATTAATTCATCAAATAACTTCTTGTCCTTATTTCCACTTTTTAGAAATACTAAAAAGAATCCTTCTACCTTAACTGGACTCACAGACATCCACATCAGACGGTGAGAGACATTTGTTCTTCATGACTTATCCTGTGTACAATCAAGTATAATCGAAAATATTTTGTTTCTTCTAACTTTTTAATAATCTCATTTTTATTTCACTGCCAAAGATAAGTATAAATTCATTTTGAATTTTGGTGACTAAGTTAATGTGATAATGAATTTTCTTTTCCAACTACCGGAGGTGTTCTTCATTATCGGATCAAACTCAAAGAATCATTTCACTTATACCTAAGAAATTTCCATTATTTTCTTCATAAATTCTTAGTACTCCTGCCGAATAAATTATTCTTGCAAAGAAAGCTACACAACGTAAACTATTCTCACAAAACTGTCTCCAATGTTCTCTATCTTGTTGATTTGATCTTGTAATGCTTTAATAATCACAAATTCTTTTGTAATCTCCTTTCTAGTCTAATCCATCTTCTCAGTTCTGCATGTGCTCATTACTAGCTCTCATGACTTTTTGAGCCTATAAATCACATTTTTCCAATCATTAGCCTCTTTCATTAGTTAATCATTTTCCTCTTGCTTAAATAACTCCATAACAAAAGCAAAATACTTTATCCAATGAAATTGAAAGAAACTAAATCCATTTTCTCTCGATAAATTTTCTCACCATTTGATAAATAATTAGTGTAATGTGTAGAAGACTTCATTTTTTTAGAAGGACTCCTTTCACCAACATGTCTATTAATTTTTGATCAATAATTTTCCAATTTCCTCGGATCTATAATGTCTAGCAAAGCTGAACAACAAAGGTATCTAAATCATCTCTGTTGTTCATTCATATTTTCTCTTCCAAATTATCACGCCAAGCCATTCCTATTTTCCACATTCTCTTCAAAATTTCTGTTCATAATCATCCAAATCTTCTTGATTTACTAAATTCTCCTCTTCATTAATATCTTTTTTCATCTCGAACCTTCTGTATTTCCTTGTCAACATTACTTGTATTACTAAGAAATTTGTCCATAGCTCCCACTTCCTCGAGATTGTAAAACTCCACTTTTTCTTCTTCTTTCTTTTTCATATCCATAAATACTTAAAGTAGGCTATAATAACTCCTACCCCATTATCAATTCAAGATCAAACTTAAATTAGATCAATAATGATGTAACTCATGAGATAATCTCGAGAATTTAATGTAAACAAATACGTTTTCTTTCTTTCGATTGAACTTATAATAAAATATAAACTAACAAAATTATTATTCGATAAAAATATAAAATAATCAAATAAAAATAAGTTAAAATAAATAATAAATTATTTCTATACCTAAGGATCGACATCAAGATTTTTGTCTCGTTTGTTTTTTATCAAAGAAAAAAGGAGTGAATCTAATTTTTTCTTCGTAAAGAGAAACCCTAATATTTTTGAACTAGAGAGAAACTCGACAAGCCGAAAGAAATGCTTTAATTTTTTTTTTTAACAAAAAATAAAAAGTGTTTCATCGACAGAGTGAATCGGCACTCAAGGAAATAAGAAAAGATATATCATCGAATAATGATTCCATGTGAGACTTCCTTTATTATATTTGTGTTTTAAGCCTTTTAAGAGATTTTTTATCACATTTAATTTTCTAGTTTTAGAGCCTATTAACAAATCAAATTTTTTACGATATTTAATTAATTATAAATTATCAATATATATTATTTTATTATTTCAAAAAGGAACAATATAAAAATGAGCTCCTATGCAAAGATCTCTACCTGCCGGCTAGGTATCTCCGAGGAAGAATGAAGAGAGGAAGGAGGATTAATCAAGATCCTTTGTATGTGTCAATGTCTCTGCTCCATTTTTTTGGTTCTTAGAATCGAATCATTGTTTTGTTCTTGCTAATATCTCCTTTTTCTGTCAGGGGCATTATTGCAGTTTAGCTCCGCCGGAGAACTGGCAAATTTCGTGGTGACATCCAATCTAATCGACTATGATTTGGCTAAGAATTTTGAATTTCAGAGAGGCCAAACAGCCTTCCCTTGCTCTGTTCAACGAATGGTTTACCATCCAACTCCCAATCGCACGATTGTAGTTTTCATCCCTTCACCTGACTCTACTCAATACCCTCTTCCTGAAGGAGGAGATTTAGTTCCCTCTCCTGAGTTTAAGTTCCTTTGCACCAAAGAATGCCCCTCTGTCTCCATTAACAGACCTGCATTAACCCTGTTTTCGTCTCTCCATGACCATCTCTCTGGACTAAAAGCTCAGGTCAAAACCTGAAACTTAGATGAAAGGGAAGTTTAGAAATGGGATTAGTGGCATTGTTCTGACATGGAATTCACATGGTTATTTGTTTTGCAGTTGACTGAAAGGGAAGGTCAATTGATCATCACTGGGCACTCTCTGGGAGGATCTGTCGCGTCTCTCTTCACCCTATACCTGCTAGATAGCATGGATAAAAAGGGAAAATGCCGGCCAATTTGTATCACCTTTGGATCACCCCTTATAGGAAATTTTGACCTCCAACACTCCCAATGGAATTCTTTCTTCCTGCATGTGGTTTCTAACAAAGACCCAGTCCCTGGACTCTTCCTGCAATCCTTTCATTCACAAACTACTGTTTACAAGCCCTTTGGAACATATCTCTTCTGGGTTTGAACTTGCTGTGCTTGTTTTGACAACCCTGATTTAATTTTAAAATTGTTGACAGTCATATCATCAGAGGTTGCCGGAGGATTATTGCAGGTTGTTGACTATGGAGAGATTTTAAGAAACTTAAAGAACAAGGCAATCTGGAAGGGACCTCAACTGGCGGGTGAAAGGTTTGCAGATCCATTTTCAACTGGGTTCATCATGAAACTTGAGACAATTGGATTTGATCAAACAAAGGTAAACAGCTTTCTCCTATCTAATGATGTTATCTATATCTAGCATGGTTAATTAACCCACCAAAACCTGCCACAACTGGCCTATTTATATTTACCTTCTTGATCTTTTGAATCTTCCATAATTTGTCTTATTTTTATAAAATTCATGGCAGCTGCTGCAGCACAACATTGATATAAGGAGAATGGAAGCGGAAGCCAGGTCTTTAACCAAGAAAACTAAAGCTTATGATGCCAAGAAACTGAATGACATTAAAAAATACATGGCTCAGCTAGAATGGTATAAGAAGAAATCAAAAGATGCAAAAAAAGGTTACTACGATTGCTTCAAAAGTGGGGAGTTTGTCCGGGACATTAAAGTCGGAGAATACATAGGACGCATCACAACTTACTGGGAAGACGTGGTTGCAGAAGCACAATGGAAACCTCAGACAGAAGGAGCATCATTTCGGTCTGCTGGTTCTTTTCAGAACAACTTATAGAAGAAATGGTTGAACCATTGAAATTGCTGCCTCTACGGAATGGTAAAACAGACTACATAAACAATGGGAGATCTCACATTACAAGCTGCTGTGTTAAACAAAAGTGAGGAAGATGCTAACCCCATCCAGAGACCAGCTTGATTCAAGGAAGGAAAAAGGTGTCTGCTCTCCTAACTGGAGGATTCTTGCTTTGGGCATATGTGAGGAGGCTATCTTGTCATGAATCGCTCAAGAATGCAACCCAGTCCTGAACAGAGAGTACGTCATGGACAATCTGGTTGTTGCCTGTGAGTATGTGATGGAACAGATTGAAAACTATGCAGTGTCCCCTGAGATTTTCTTGAAGGAGAGCAGCTTCATGAAATGGTGGGGAGAGTATGAGGACTTCATAGATACTAAAAGGAATTTCTATAGTTCACTATTGGTCAACTTTATGAAGAGGCGTAGTTATGAACAGTATGGTAGGAGAGCAATCTAGTTTGTGTATTGTGTGAGGATTCAATATTTATAATTTGGATTTGAATTTTGGGAAAGTTCATTAAAGCAATGTGCAAATTTTGGTTTCTCCAACTTGAGGCTCTCTTTTCTTGGCTTCCCACTTTGATCAAACTTGTGACCAAGGCTTGGGCACCTTTTATGATCTTGATTCAGCCACAATTCTATACCCTTTTTTTTTTATTTCAAACCAAAAAAGAAGTTTCATTTGAGCTGAATGCTATAATGTTGCTTGAAAGCATTAAAAAATGTTCTAAACAAGAATATTAGATAAGACTTCAATGAGTCTTTTCCTTTAAAAAATTAAAAACAAAATAGAATGTTTGTTTTCTTCCACAGATGGGTGAATACTTTGCAGATCCACTACAGGCTGGGATTATCATACAACTGAAGACAATTGGATTGAGTAGAACACAGCTAGCTACATTCTTTTTATCTATGGATAATGCCTATTTAACAGTTCATATGAAATTAAATATGGCAATGATTTAGACTTATGATGGATAACAGGTTCAGAACACGGGAAGCTGGATGGAAATTGTTAACAGTATCAGCCATTTTGGAATCGTCAGCGCACACGTTATGTTTGTGCTATTGCTTTTTGCCATTACATACACAAGAGACATTTAGACCAGATCTGTTCTGCCATCATCCAGGAAAGCCCTTTGAAATTGGGATTTCAGCATCAAAATCATATTCCCAATTTCCCCTTCCTTCAGAAAGATGAGCATATTTTATACTCTTCCAAGGGCTTCCATGGAAATGAGATCAGCTTCTCATTCAGTTACAATTTCAATTTTGCCACATATAACCGCTCACTGCCTGTTCGTGAGATCAGTCGTATAAAGATCATTGGATTCATCTATATGATGGAATTTTCCCCTTAACGTTCTTTGCAGATCATCTACCATTTGCTGGTTACTCACTCCCCCTTTTCTTGTTGTATATTTATTGTGTTTGACACTTTCCAATTTGTAAGTTTGTATTACCTAACATGATGCATTTAAGAGGAAAATAAGCAGTATGATAAATTAAATAACAATAAAAATAAACATAAACATGATTTAATAATAACAAAATAAAGTGGGGTGTAAAAAAGACATTAAAGATATTGAAGCTTTTGAGGGGGCTGTTAGTTTAATAAGATCAAGGTATGAATAGAAGTAGCTGGTATAGGGAAACGAAATTTCCCTACAGCAACATTGTCATACCGCGTAAGAACTGGGAGGTTCCTTGCTGACTGATTTTGTCTTTGTATCTTTCTTTAACAATTTCTCAATTGTCTGTATCCTCTATCCTCCTATAAAAACTGACTTGGTCTGCCTCTTCTGCAGTTGTGTCCAGGCATCACAATGAAAAGGAGAAGGATGAATCAAGTTCCTTTGTATGTGTATATTCAAGTTTACTTTCTACCCGACTCCCATTTTCCATACATTCTTCCTTTCTTTGGAAAATCTTTGACATTTGTTTTAGACATTGTTATGCCTTATTTTTAATCCTATTTGTTGGTTTTGGGACGCCTACATGATTCACTAACACTTAGGGGGATTCGGGAAAGGAAAACTCAACTTAAACACCAACACGACCAAGTAATTAGTACACTTGGTGCTACAATCAAATTTTTAGCAGATATGTGAGAACCAATTGTCATTCAATGGTATATAGTTAGATTCTAGACTCAAAGATCTTTCCGTAGAGTCCAAGAACGTGCGAATCTGAGTTCGGACGAAAAGCAAGTGCCTGATTTAAGTATAGTAACACTCTATGCGTGGCTCATGAAAATTCAGCAGCTGGGCTACGAAATCAAAATTTTCAGTGGTTGAAAATTTTCATTGTGTCATGTACCCCTGATTCTTTGTTTTCGTTTTCTTTTCCTCTTTTCATGTTTATCCACTTAAAACAAATAATAAACAATAAATCAGTCCATTTATGTCTCTAATAGAACACATGCAATTTTCTTGATGATGCATTCTAAATCACTTACAAAGACTCAAAACATCTCATTTTTGTTCCAAATAGAGCACACATTCATGTTCATACAAAATAATGCGTGATTTGCTTTTGAAACAACATAAAACTTGAAATGAGGATATATGGGGTGAAGAACAAACCAAAAGAGCCTGCCTCTAGCCCTTTTCCTTTCAAATTGGATCTTAACTGTGCCTTATCTCTCCTCACCCTTTCTATTCTAACACAAAACACAAAGAAAAACAAATAAAATATTAACTAATTGGCCTCAAGGTTTCCAATATGGCTGATTTCTACCCCAATACTCTAGTTTTTCCATGACTAGACTAGAGTTATACTTGACTTTGTAAAAGAAGGTGATGAAAATCTCAGTTTTGACTTTAGCTTCTAAACGCTTCATACCATAGATCGACCTTACGCTTTGTCAGCTTTTAGGTGTGAACTTTAGTATTTAGACAAGAGATGAATGGCTGGAAGAATGAGACGATTTCCACTAATTTTCAGTTCTCAAAATGGAATGTGTGGGAGATGAGGGTTTGAGAAAGGAGTTCGTGCATGAAAGAGAGTTGAGATGAGAGAATGAAAGGAATGAGAGAAATGTCTCTCAAAGACCAATATTTGTTCTTTTAATCCAAATCTTCACTAAGCCTTGTTTGGCTACATAATAATTCCCATTTTTCTCACTTTAAAGCTTCATATCACTTTCATTTTCACTTCATTTCATTTCATTTTCATTTTAACATTTACACTCCTCGTTTATGACCCTTAGGTCCTCATTTGACATTTTTACCAAATTTATTTGGCTCCTATAAAATTTTCGGGTTTTTATCATTTTTCTCGTTTTTAACCATTTAAACTCCGAAAAAATGTAATTTAATTTATTTTACACCCTTAACATGTTGTAAACCGTTAGGTATTTTCATGCACTTACTCTATTCGTAGACCTGCTTTTGAATGGGTGAAACATCGCGGATAAATGCCGAGAATGTATTTATTAAGGCTAGAAGAAACAAGTCCCCGCATGAACTCCGGTGGTGCAAATTTTCATGTTTCGGGATAAACTTCATGGGACATTTCCCATCCTTATTTGGAAATCTATACATTCTCATAGCTGTAGATTATATATCCAAATGGGTGGAAGCAATAGCTTGTCTCATAAATGATGTCATCACAGTGGTGGGATTCATTCAAAGAAATATTTTGAGTAGATTTAGAGCAACCAGAACAATCATTAGTGATGAAGGAAGCCATTTTGCAAACAAAGTGTTTGCAAAACTCATGATACATGCGAATCGCTACATGTAATGGATCGTTTATCACCCTCAATGAATAGGTGTTTCGAGATTTCCAATAGGAGATAAAGAAGATTCTAGAGGAAAATGCTAACCTGCTTAAAAGATCAACTATAGTTAGATAATGCATTGTGAGCTTATAGAACTGCTTACAAAACTCCTGTTGGAATGTCCCCATACAAGATAGTATTTGGGAAGCCATGTCATCTCCCTCTTGAACTTGAATATACAGCTACGTGGCTACTAGAAACTGAATCAGGATTTCAAGTCACAAAGAAAGAGAGATTACTCCAAATGAATGAATCGGGAAGAGTTGGAGGAATGAAGCTTATGATAATGCCATAATCTGGCAAAGATAAGACAAAGAAGGGCATGACTTAAAATTACGAGGAGAGAATTAAAAGGTGAGAGCTTGGCCCCGCCATACCCCTAAGCTCAAGTTATTTCCCAAGAAAATCGGGGTCAAGATGGAGTGGTCCTTACATAGTAGCCGTGCGCCACCTTTGAGTAGTGACATTGAAAATAATTCTGGAAATGAGTTTAAAGTGAATGGTCAAAGATTAAAGCATTATCTTAGAGGAAGATCCAACATAGAATAGTCCAAGATTTGAAGAGATTGATAGAATTGCTAAAATAAGGACATACTGCTGCAATGTCTAGATAAAGACATAAAAATGAGCAACTACTTGGGAGGGAACCCAAACAATTTTTATTTTCTTTTAGTGTGATTGTATTTAATTCAGAGTGTTTTGAATAGTCTAGAAGTAGTGTAGTTTTGTTAGAATTTATTTGCAATCTATTTAATTACAATCTTCTGAATGACAGGATAATGAAGCTGCAAGAATATATGAAGATCAATTTTGAAGCATTTCCAACTAGATTGAGTTATACAGAGTTTGCTACAAAGGGAAGTCTACTTCTAATTCTTATTCTTTAGAAATGATGCATAACTAAGTTTAGGGGAGTGTAATTTATCTGAGTTAGAAATTTTCATAAGAGGCTCTATCAGACCTTGCTAAATAGTTGTTTGAAAATTTCGCAATCCATTGAAAGTTTGTTGGAATTGATTGAACTCGAAAACGAGTGTTAATGCTCATGCTCGAATTCGAGAATTTTCAATAGTGATAGACTTTGGTCTACGTTATTAATCGAAATTGTAGAAATAAATTGGGGAAAACAAGTGCAAATTTTCTATTTAAAAGGCTAAACTCCCACTTAATGTGACGACATCGACAGCAATGTTGCGACCCTAGTTCCAAAAGTCTCCCTAATGTCGCGACATTATCGCGACATCGAAGATATATAATAGCAACATTGAGTCAACATCGCGACATCAACATATCAATGTTGAGACATCGCATTTATCGAAGAGCAACACCAAGACTGACCTCTTGAAGTAATGTCGCGACATTGTCGTGACATCAAGCCAATGTTGCAAAATTGCATTTTCAATGTCGCAATATTAGGTAAAGCCAATTAGAAAATCTGAGTAATGTCACGACATCAATGCGACATCAATGCGACATCAAGTCAATGTTGTAACATCACTACTCTAATGTCTCGACATTACAGTTAGGGCAGCCACCCTATAAAAGGAACACTTCGAGAAATTTTCATTCTGAAATCTAATCTCCTAAACTTTCGAACCCTAGCCTTCTCAAAACCTCATAAAAATCCAGACAATGTCGAATCCCAACTCTCCAACCTTAGGCGAGGTGATATAGATGAGGATGTTCTGAGAGAAAAGGCAGAAGAAGGGAGCTAAGAAACTGCCCTCGAAGTCGTGCTTGAGGATATAGAGGTGGTGGTAAAAGAAGGAGAAGCTAGGGCCTTCTACTCCAACAAGGGAGAGGGCGTTCCAAAAGATTCACCCGCAGAGTACTCATAGCTCCAGGAGCCGGCAAGCCTCGTCAGGTAAGGATCAACAAGGAGTACTTATCGAGCCACATGTGAGCCGTGAGCATATGCCCTAATCAAAGAATTCTAAGCTAATCTGGGCGAATAGAAGAACCTGACGTGCTATGTCAGGGGGAGGTGGATCCCTTTTCGGGAAAAGGCCATCTCCCAACTCTTGGAGCTAAGATCGGTGGGTGAATGCGCAGAGTACGACCAACTCTAGTAGAGCCCGAAGTTTGAGGAGATCGTAAGGGAGCTGACAGACGGTCTGGACCAATGGTAGAGGACCAAAACCATCCGCAACGCCTACATTGACAGAGGCGATTTGATAGAGGCGGTTAAGGCATGGTTCTATTTCATAAATTATATTCTCACCCCTTCCAAGCACGTCTCAACAGTGAGACAAGACCTTGCCATACTACTGTATGCATTGGTCAAGGGGTTCAGACTGAATGTGGGGAAAATAGTGGAACAGTCCATCCTGGACTACCCTGAGAATAGTTTCTCAAGGAATATCCCCCACCCCGCCTTGATCACACTCTTGTGCATCAAGGGGGGTGTAACATTCAGTGAGACGGAAGAAAGGTGCCCGAGATCCTCTCCTATCACGCTCACTGGAGTCCTAAAAGCTCCAACACCGGGTAAGGAGGTAGAGAGAGCCATAAAAATGAAGAGATCAGCTTTAGAACTGCTAAGGGAGGTCGCCCTTATAGCTGACGAAGAGACAGAAACATAATAAATGGGGGAGGGGAGGGTTTGAAGACTACCTAGAGCAACCAGTGCTAAATAAACATTGCCTACTCACAACATAGTAGAGAGAGGGAAGAGGAGAGAAAAAAGCAAGAGAGCAGCACTTATAAGTTGTTCTCTTTGCTAACAGAGATGAGAGAGGAGATGAAGAGAATAGATAAACATTTCAAGGAAGAACTGAGATGGTGATATGAAAATATGGCTACAGAAAACAGAACAAGAGAAGAACACTTAGCAGCACTTCTCCAACAGAGGGATGAGGAGTGGAGAGAAGAGCAGCTTAGAGGGATAGAGAATTGAGGGCTGAGCTGAAAGAGAGGAAGAGGGCATTTGTGAATGATTAGCTCATGAGAGATCAGGAGCTGATTAAGATCATGGAGGTTAGGGAAAAGGAAATGGAACAGAACCTGCTCTAGAAGACTGAAGCCTTTAGTTATCTTTACAAGGAACACCAGAAGGAGATCAAGGCTACCATCCAAAAGAGGGATGAAGAGCTCGAGTCCACCTTGAACTACAGGGAAAAACTATGGACAGAGAGCATGGATCTGGTGAACCAAAACATGATAAAGATGTATCAAGCCTAGGGTGAATTTGACCAGTCCCTAAATTCCATTGGGCAAAGGAAAAAAGAGTTCATTATGCAACATATTAGAAAGCAAGAATGGTACCTTTTTGACAAGGGAAGTGGTGGCTCAACTGAAAAACCTAAACCCTCAATGCTTGACTTCACACCCTCTAGTGGCATGAATAAGTTCGAACTTGTAAATCTAAAGCCCTCAAAATACCATAGAAGAAAAAAAAAATAGGCTCTATTCCTCTCTATCTCTTTCTATCCCTCCATCTCTCTATCTTCCTTGTATACTTTTTTTTCTCTCTCTCTCTTGTAATATATACAATGTCGTTCTTCCCTTTTCTTCAATAAAAAGGCAGTTTCTGAAATTTTGTCTATAGTATTTTCTTATTTTCTTATTTCCTTTTAATTTTACATTTCTAAGACCTTTAATGAATTTGAGTGTTTGTTGGTCTGAATAAATGAGAATTCAGAATGTTAACTATAAGAATGCTTCAGAGTTGAAAATTTGTGGATATTGTTGCATATTCTCTTAATGGAGGCTGTAATTACTTATTTGGTTAATCAGAAGAAATTTTGGTTTCAATCTGTTTGTGTTGTCATTGCTGAATGAATTGAATCATGAATCAAAATGAATTGTAAAGTAGAACAATAACACAACAACCTGTTTTAAACCAAACAAGCTGAAGTCTGAAACTGAGACTAGATTTGAGATTGAATTTTTAGTGTGATGTCAATGATAAATAAGCTAAATTTTTAGGTTTTGAAAATAAACTGAAATTGAAATCAAGGCTAATAAAGCTACTAATTTAGTCAAATCACAGTACAATCTTTAAAAATAACTAAACTAAATACACTAGTCGGCACTTTAAAAACTTATTGTGCTTGGGTTAGGAAAAACTTTATGGGACTTACCACCAGAAATCTAAAGTGTCCTATAACTTGTTGCATAATTATTCAAGGCGAAATCCTAGGCATCACAACCAAGAATGATTTGTGCCATCCGGATGTTTGGGACTTTCAAAAGCCTACCCTGATATGCTATATGCATATCTTAGTACCTATTTTGAGCCTAATGCCGCTTCATCATCACAACTAAAAGAAAAGAGCTCTTAAACCTTCTTTAAGTCTTACCATACAAAGAAAGAACCCCTTAATTTACCTAGAACTGCATATCAGTGCAGCATAAAATGATTAAGAGGATAAGTTTGGGGGAGTACAAATTTGAATTAAAAGGAAGGAAGGAGATTAAAGAGGAGAAAGGGAGACAATTAAGAAAAAGTTGTACTGCAAAAACAGAAAAGTTAGAAGCTGAAAAAGAAGGACAGTTTCAAGGAGTGAGTTTTAACTTGTATCCTATTGACCTTAAGCAATTAAGTTCTTAGAGGTGTTCTACACCTAGTACCCCTAATGTCATCTGGTATGGAAGCTACTGACCCAAAGCTTGTTAAGGGGTAGTAGAAAGCTTAAAAAGGTAATGTAACGTCCCCCGTGTTGGGGTGCTCTGATACCACTAAACTGTGACACACCTCTGTTACCATCTAACTTGTGACACCCCCAACACGGGGTGTGCTCTGATACTACTTAACTTGCAACTATCTTTTTACTTTTTACCATACCATTAACTTGTTCATTCATGTACTGTTAAACATTTAACTTGAAATATATTCTGTAGCAGCAGATTACAAAATATATTCAAAACTCTATAAATGAGAGTGTTCAAAATACACAAATTTTTACATTGCTTATAAAAGAAAAACATATACAAAAATGTAATTGCAAAGGTCTCTCGCGGCACCTAGTAGTGTCAATTTCGTTGTCAATGCAACGATTTGACTTCTCGTTCCCGCTTCCAATACCTACATGGATGAAACACCTGCTGTTTATAGCTTATGAAATAATACATGTGGACGACTCTAATGTTAGTCATCAAGACTTACACTAACCGCATATCACTTTAACATTCATTTACATATACACATGCTTATTCATGCTTCTCGAACATATCATTTATAGATATGCTTACATATATCATACTTATTCGTCTTATCATGTTTCATCTCCATATCATCTTTCATTTACATTTTTGCTTCTTTATACTTATCAATGATACGTATCATCACATAAAGAATGCTATGCTTCACATCTCGATCTGCCTCCGGCCTAGCAGTGTTCGGAATAAAAATTTATAACCTAGGATTCCTACTACCGACGAAAGGTGCCATCGCAAAGATAGTGGCTCTAGGGTCTAAATACGTGATGGGTTTTCAGAGAGAAGACATAAAGCATTGAAATGGTGTGTTTTCTCGCTGATTCAAAGGGGCTGTGGGAAACAAAGCAGTGAAAATGGTTGAAAACTCGAAATAACTAAAGTGAAAAGTTGAGAGAGAAATCCTCAAGTCTCAGCCACCCGGGTTTGTGGTTCTAGCCAACCAACATGTACTCCTGCTCCTATCCCCAAGATTCGGGGAGGCGACATATAGTCATTTCCCGAACCTGATCTTCATTTAGTCAGAAAACCTAAACCCTAAGAGTTTCTTTGAAAGATGACACTACTAGGCATAAAATGTCCCTAGCAAAGAAAACACATCTCAAAAACACTACCCCATGATAACTAATAGGAGACAATCACCAGCCTCAAAGGATCTAGCGAAAGTATCCACTCGAACCTAAAAAGCTGCCAAATACACATTAAAAGAGAGTACTTAAGCAAGAGATTTTAACTGGGTGAGAAGCAGGGGCAATAAATACCCCAAACACAAACGTGAAGAGCATGAGAACATGCAGCCTAAGCCTAAGAACAACACCTGCTGGCCTTCCCTTCATGATCAAAGGGTTAGGCCAAGCATCCCTGGATTTGTCATCATCAAGGGCGTTCGCTACCAAGAAAGTGCAAGAGTTGAAGAGAGAAGAAGCAGAAAATCACCACCAACCGAGGGAAAGGGAAGCTTCGTGCCCAATTCTCATTGATTGATGGTATGCTAAAGTTGATTTGATTACAAGCATGGTTGAGCTTATAGGCCTAAATAAGGAAATTACAAAAGGTCAAAAGCAATCCAAAATTACATAAGGGCAAACTCAGATAAAACCACCAACAAGTGGATCAAAAAGAAATAACAGAACAACAGGAGCTCACAGAGTTGAAGAGTTCCAGGTCGTTAAAATTGGCACTCATAACTCGCAACCCGCGAAATTTACAAAGTCGCTAAATCCCTCAGAACCCCAAAAATTTCAACACCTTGCTCCCCCAAATTTTAAGTTCAAGTTTCTCCGATTTGATCTCAGATCTTCGACCAAATTTCTGGTTCATCAGGTTTGAATCGAATTGAGAATTAGGAGTGCTCAATTCGCAAAAAACTACTAAGAATAGCCAAAATGTCATCGTAATTTAGTTTAGACTCCAATGTATCAACTGAGTTATCAAGTTGGATTAGTAAAGCAAAGCATAAAACCTGCCATAAACAAGGTTCAAAATTGCACTATTTGGGTACTAATCACTCCCCCCAACCGAGACATTGCTAGTCCCATAGCAACGAGAAAGAGAAGGAAGATCATGCAGGATATGTTTTTGCAAAAATGGACTGCATGTTCAAAAAGAATGTGCAAATGTGCAAATAATGCCTAACCTTCAGTATGACAAATTGGGACTCTGTATAAAGACCATCTTAGGAGAACACAAGCCATACAAGAGCAAGTTTCAGGCAATTATTCTTAAGGAAATCACCCGAACTTCCACCAAAATCTTATGTTTTAGTGATCAGCCACTCATGTCGCTAAGCCACTTCCCCAACCAAACTATCACACTACCTGGGGATCACGACCAACCTAAATAGATTCGGGCCCACACTTTATTCTTACAATTTCTATTGTATCATTGTGGTGCAATGCTGAAAACTCGACTTCACCAAAGTCCGTAATCGGGATTCACCGATGACTCCCCAACCAACCAAGGTTTAGGCATCGTCAAAAAAGGATCTTTCAACCACAACCCCATGTGTTTCACCCTGACTTCGAATACCGATTTCGAAAATTCAGCACCTACAACTCACTAAACTCCACCATTCACCCATGTAGTGAGCACAAAGCTCTGGACTCCCAACCAAACGCTTAGGCACTGTGTTTAAAGGCTTACGATATACCCTCGGACTGCTCTAAGCCAAGGCAAAGCGCCGCGCTTTACTTATCTCTTTTTCTTTTCTTTTGTCTTTTCTTTTCTCTTTAGAAGACACATCGCCTTCAGCCCCGGGGAACTCTAACCTATTATGGGTCAGCCAACGGCTTGGCGTCGGGGTTTTGCAAAGTAAGGAAGAGGCAAATTTTCAAATTTTACGAAGAAAACTAATGTGAGCCTGTGTGTGACTGTGAGAACGTGAATGATGGGTGGCAATTACTGTGGTCTCGAACTCGACCAAACTCAATCGTGCACGAAACCATTCTAGCATTTGTATCACATGGCTTCAAATTTTCAATTTAAGGTGAAAGGAAAAATCACAAATATAGGTCAAAATGAGATGCAAAGTGTAGAAAAATAGATTTGTATTATATCAAGGTGAATTTACAAAATTTTCAATCTCATAAAATATAACAAGAAGCTCTTTATAAACACAAAAGGGCTTTGCTGGGTACATGTACAAGTAAAACTAAAAACTAAAGGTATGAACATCATCAAATACCATCCCAGAATGTAATCCAGAAAGTTAGTGGAGGGAAGTGGTACTCTTCAATCAAGCAATAAGAAGGCTCATCCTCAGCTCGGGCAGCCGAAAGTTTCGCCGTGAAGTGGTCGATGTCATGCACCCGCCAACACATCCAAAGAGTCTGTGATTTCAATGTGAGGCAACTGACTCCCGAGGATAGCATGTCCAGCGTGCCGAGAGAGACACAGAGCGCCGTGTCGGTCTTCTCACGACGATGCCGCCCGACGCAGAGCCACGGAAGCCCCGCATGTCATCCTCTCATTAAAAGCAGTTTCCAGCTTAGCCGAGTGGTCGAGGAATGTGCCGGAATCGCCCCACGAGAATGCAGGTCTCTAGCGTAGAGGTAAATGTAATCGCGAGGGTCGTGGAGGTGCTCTAACCTGCTATATATGACTCGAGCACGGTAATGGGCCTCGAAGTCCCGTGGAGAGGCGCAGGGCACCTGAGACCGCTGTGACCAAAGATGGAGCCACCGGAGGAGTGGTCGGTATCAAGAGACCTGGAGGGGATACCCGGTAAAAATACCGGAGGCTCCCAAGGTGTCAACATAGGGACAAGTCCCTTCGAGGACTATCATCAGCCGGCTCGTCCTCGTTCGATCCCTGAGGGGGAAGATGGAAAGCTCGAGGCCTGGCCCGCCATTGATCAAGGTAAGGGTGGCCTCACAGCCGTGGCGACGCTCCAAACGAGGCTCCTACTGAAACCCGATATGCTCCAAGCACCACATAATAAGCGAGGAAATAGAAGAAAGTGGTGGACTCATCTCGGGCATACTCCCTGCACCCCGGGTCCCGAAATGGAATAACGAGGTCATAATCACCTCCGCCAGCCTAACCTATATCCTCCTAAATGCGATACAACACCTCCGTGATAAAGCCCTCTCCTTCACTATAACGCAGAAACAGAGTTACTCAAAACGGTCCACAGCCATATCGCGAAAGGTCAGTTCAATAATATCGACCCTCCAAATGAGCCCGAGAAGTCTGGTCACCTCCCGCCTGTGGACGGGGCCACTATCTATAACCTACCGATCATGGTGACCAATCGTAAATGGAGGGTAGGCCGGAGTATCGGGAGGCCCAAAGCATCCCCGCCCGTCGTCGACAGAAAAATGAAGAGCAATTTCTGCCGTCTCCTACTCACGTAATTCGAGGATAATAAAGATTAACGCGCACCATGAATGCCCAGATGGTATCGCTGTACGAGGAGCATGGAGTCTCGGAGCCCCGGGTCCCCGGAAAATGCCGGGAGATCATAGTACACCTTCCCATGGAAATCTCCGCCCGCAGCCTAACACCCCCGTGACGGGTCGCAGGGCAAGGTCGCTCACGATGGACTCGAGATGTGTCCGGGCTCCGCACACCCCGATAAGGTGGAGAGGGTGGCGCCCGGGATCTCGATGTAGATGACCCCAGGCCCAATGTCCGGCCCCTCTGGCTGTGGGCCCTCCGGCCGGGCCCGGATGCAAGGAGCTTCTGGTGGTGGGCCCAACTGTGAGGATACCTCCTCCGGCGGGGGCCACAGAGGAGGAACCCTCAAAGATCATCGTGCCAGGCAAAGCTAGGCAAAGAAGGGGGCACGCAGTTAGCACACTAGGTCACATGCTAAGCAGAGGGGCCATGACGCAAAGGGAGCCGGGGCGTGAGGGTGGAGCCGGGCAGAGGGGCCGGGCGGCAGAGGCCCGCGCACCTATCACCGGGAAGAGTGAGTTCCTCTGCCTTTGCCAGCCTTTCGACCTAAGGAAAGCAAATGAGAGAGATGAGATTTTAAACCGGAAGGATGGATTTGTGAGTTGAAATGAAATGGAGCAAGTGGTTTATAGCTGTGGAGGAGGGGTAGGTGGGAAGATGTGAAAACTAATGGCTCTTAATGACCACACTGAACACCCAAAAGATTAGAAAATTTAATTTCAGGAGCGTCAAACGGAGGGTTACAGGTGGAAACAAAGAGTTGCAAGGAGGATGAATAGTGCCACCAAGTTGCGAAAATTTCCACAACCTGAGAAATTCTCAGGCAAATTTTGACCCTCCTTGCACTGGTACACCTGCAACAAAACAAGACCAAAAATTATTAGAAGTTGAGCTAGAAAAATAAGAAAATTCTCAAAATTTGGAAATTAAAGGACCTTAATGAAAATCCTAAATTAAAAATTGAAATAAAACAAAACAAAAATCTAATTAAAATTTGGAGGGGAGCCCCAAGTTCCCGCAGAACCACTCCCTTTGATGCCGGGACAGAGGTCTCATGGGGTCAAGGAGGAGAAGCTCCTCCATGTCAGAAGTGAGGTGTGTCAGATTGAGTTCGGGCCTCTCCGTCCCGGTTGTTCAAAGATTAGGCTCGTGGTGCCGTGGTAATGACAGATGCGTGGAAGGCCGACCGACATGCGCCGATCCTTCATCAACCGCTGGGTTCACCTGCTAACTCTTCTCAGAAATTACGAACACTCGGTGGTTTTCCTCCCACCTGCTTTTAGCGCACTCTTCTGACTTCTACCCCTTACCCTTAGCTGGCTTATCCTTATTACTCAAGTGAAAAATGTTGAGCTCCAAAGTCATGTCGCCAGCGAGCCGATAACCCCATTCCTAAGAGTTGATTGCAAGATTAGTCGTGGCCAAAATGGCCTCCTGCTAGATGGGCACTTGTGAGTGCTCGCCATTGGCCTCAGATCAAGAACCACAAAATCCAATCGATAATAGAAATCATTTACTTACCAAGACATCCTCAACTATCCCCTTCGTATTTTCACCGATCGATCCGCTAAGGATGTGGTGATGTCAGGCTTCACTTACCCCAAACCCAACTGCTTATACATTGAGTATGGCAAGAGGCTGACACCGGCTCCCAAATCCAAAGAAGCCTTGGTTCATGGCAACCTCTCCAATGTCGACCGAGATGGGGATCCTTGGATCTTCAGATTTCAACAAGGTTTCAGATTGATGATGTGGAAATGACTTGTTAAGTCAGAAGGCCTTCTTATTAATGCCCAACCCCTTTTTGACTGTGCACAAGTCCTTAAGAAATTTAGCATATGTTGGAACCTGTTTGATCATATCAAGCAAGGGGATGTTCACCTTGACCTGCCTCAGAACTTCCAAGATGCCTTCTTGTTTGTGGAAGCCTCTTTTCGCCTCAATGCTCGGGGGAAATGGGGGGGCATGCTTTTCATCGTCCCCTCATTAATGATTATGTTCCAAATTCCCTATCTTCTTTTCTTTGGTCTTACTCTGCAGGTGCTTTGGGACTTTGCCGCTTCAATCTCCTTTACCACTTCAAGGTGATAATGGCCCGGACTGCCCATTCCTGGGTGCGGGCTCGCTTAGAAAGCTTGGGCTTCATGCACCCCTAGATCAAGTGCTATTCGGGAGGGGAACCCTTCTTCTAGCACCCGAGGTTGATTATTTAGGCTACCGATGGATGACTTGATGGTATCAATTTTGATTTAGCTTTGCAGTTCCCAACAATTCTCTTGCCCATGGAGCTTTCTACCTTTTATATTCTTTGATTTATCTCGAGCATTGATAGCTTCAAGCCTTCCACAAAATTCCCACCACCTTGCTTAAATTCATGATTGGGCTCGCTCAACAGATGAAGGTGGTCGCAAATTCGCCGAGAAAGGACCCATATCGTTGTTGCCGATGCGCCCATGAAACATATATACAAGAGGTTTGAAGCTCTGTGATGTCAGTGGCCTTGGGCTGGGATTATAAGTGTTGCCACACTGGGCATCAATTGGTAGCCTATTTTGGCCCACAACATTTGCATTTTCAACCATTAAATCCTCTTTACTCGAGGAGAAATCGACACCCTCTCCTCGATGATCGGGTGGGGACGACAATCGAAACATGGTCACAAATGGATGCCCCGCCACGCCTGCATTCTCCTAGTGCTCTCTCTCGCCCAGCTCTTCCATCCTTCATGAGTAGGGTGATAGCTTCGCCTTTAATTCCATATCCTCCGTCAGCGCATAAATGCCTCCTCCGGTTTATCTGGTTTCATCTTTCTACTCCCTTGGGTCTTGCCATCCTATCCCTTGGAGGTTTCAGCCACGTAGTTCAAAAAGTTCATGGCTTCATCAGGATTTTTGCTAAGGAAGTTCCCTCCACACATGGTCTCTAGGAGTTGCTTCATGGAAGGGGACATTCCATCGTAGAAATGGTTCACAAGCATCCATGTATCAAAGCCATGATGAAGGCATGCACTGATGGTTTCAAGATACCTTTCCCAAAGACTGAGCAAAATCTTTTCACCCGTCATGAGCCGCAAAGGCATGTGACCTTCCTTCAGGTTGTTATCTATGAGCACCGAAGAACTTCTCTCAAAATTCCGCTGCAACTCGCCAGTTCCTAATGGTCCTTGGCCCAGTGAGCAAGCCAAACTTTCGCCTTTATCAGGTCAAAGGAAAGCCTTCACTGGAAGGCAAGTCCATATCGAATGCACCTCTTGAAAAAGTCGTGGCAAACTTCCCTTTCAAAATCCTGAATATGTGTGTATGGATTTCATTTTTCATACTCATGCGAAAAGTCTTAGAGCAGTACCAAATAAGGTCCCACCGCCACATCCTCCTCGCAGGGTGGCAATGCATGAGGCGCACTCACCTGTGGGTGAATGTGATCCTCGCCACAGATGCATCGGGTTCACAATGAACCCTTGTTGGCCTCTAATCGCCGTGTGGGTCTCCATTCGATCAAAAGCGTGCTAACTTCACAACCCTTCAATCAAGCACCCAAATTTTCCATTATGCCCCAGTGTTTCGTCCGACCGCAGGTTGCTATGGGATCACACCACAAGCAAGAAACCAACAAAACTAGACTACAAAAGGTTATCGGTTAGCTAAAATCAAAACAATGGTAATAAATTAGGAAGTTTTCAAACTCCCCCGCAGCGGAAATCTTCAATTCGCAGCTGGAACCGTAAATGGGGAAAAATGATAAAATAAAAAGAAATTGAGATTGCACTAAAACTTATGACGTGAATCACAAGTTCATCGCCTTTCTTCACTAGGCACTATCCCCGTAACGTTTCTGGTATCTGATTCGCTCGTCGAGGTTCTAATAAAAAAATTTATAACCTAGGATTCCTACTAATGACGTAGCAAATCCACCGCAAGATGTTTCGCTTGCTGTAATAATGAACACGTGATAGCCTTCTTCGTGAGAGAAGAGTTACAGCAGTACTTGAAATGGTGCTCTCTCGGATTCAAAGGGGTTGTAGAAACAGTTGTGTGTAAATGGTTGAAAATCAAATAACTAAAGTGAAAAGCTGAGAGAGAAACTCAAGTCCTCAGCCACCCCAAGCTTAGGTTCTGTGTTAACTAACATGTACCGGGTCTTTATCCTCATTTGGGAGTATGACATATAGTCATTTCGAACCGATCTTCATTTAGCTGTAAAACCTAAACCCTAAGAGTTTTCCTTTGAAAGATGGCATTTTACTAGGTGTAAATGTCCTGCAAAGGAAAAAACATGACCTCAAAAAACACTACCCTACTGATAACTAATAGGAGATAACTAATTGTGCCTCAAATGGATCTAGCTAAAGTATCCACTAAACCTGCAAGCTTGCCAAATACAGCATTAAAGAGAGTATTGCATAAGAGATTTTAACCTTTCGTGTGCAGGCACAAATACCCTAAACATGCACTGAAGAGGCTATAAACACGAGCTAAGCCTAAAAAACAATACTCAAAGGGCCTTCCCTTCAAGGAACAATAGCAAGCATCCCTTGATTTGTCATCATCAAGGTGTTTCACACAAGAAAGTGCAAGAAAGTGAAGAGAGAAGAAGAGAAAATCACCACCAGCTGAGGGAAAGGAAGCTTCGTGCCCAATTTCCTTGATTGATTGATGGTATGCCAAAAGTTGATTTGATTACAAGCATGGTTGAGCTTTATAGGCCTTAAATAAGGAAATTACAAAAGGTTCTTAAAGAAACCAAAATTACATAAGGGCAAACTTGTATAAAACCACCAACAAGTGGATCAAAAAGCACTAACAGTACAAAGCGAAACATGTGTGAGCAAGATCTACAAAGAAAGTGAAATCAAGTAACTCGCGAATTTGGTGTTGCCAAATTTTGCAACCCCTAAAATTTCAATTGCCCCCCCTTCAGAATTTTGTCTAAGTTTCCGATTCGATTCAGATCTCGAATTCAACTCGGCCCATCGTGGTTTGAACTGAATCACCAGAACAGAAGCTGCTCATCCAAAACTTCACTATGGCGAACACGTCGCCACGCACAAAGTTTCACCTTGAACAACTCCGCTTCATTTCAGATTAGTACGCAAAGCTTATAAAACTCGCCATAAACATGGTTCAAAATTGCACTATTTGGGTACTAATCAATATCATGTCATGTCATTTGCATATTCATGTCATTTGCCTTATGTTTCATGCCTGAAATACATTAGATAGTGGATACGAGAACTATAAGGACCCGAAGGTGTTGTTATCATTGTACGAGAATGACCATTCTATAAGGGCCCGAAGGCGCTATTATCATTGTACGAGACAATGACCTTTCTACAAGGGCCCGAACTCATTGTTAATATCAGGACACAATGACCATCTATATGTTCGACAGCCGGGGAATGACCCAAATAAATAAATTGATCAAGAATGTCGCGTACTTTGTTTCCCTAATAGCATGCCCATCTATCCCCACTAGGTTCTAAGGCATAACTGCTCTTTTATTTCATAATATATATATTCATATCCCCGAATAATTATTGTTATCCTGCATCATATGCTATATTTTCTATCATTTCGCATTTATCTTTATTCCCTTATTATTTTAGACATTTATATGCTTTTTTCTATATCTCATTACACATTTATCTTTTCATAAATAACACTACATTTAAACACATGAACAAATGAGGGCAAGAACCAATGTTTGCCCAACGACTGGATCACCGAGGCGAAGCAAAGAGGTATAGAACATTTTTCATATAAATTCTACACTTGTACGAACCCTTTCATTCACTTATTAGGATCCTCATTGAACCAATACTGGATTTATTAAGATCGATGGATAGAGAGGAATTTAAACAGATCTATACGGCACGGAAGAAGAATATCATATTGCACGATTAAAAACAGAACTTGACAATCAGCGAGAGCTCCACCCAAGCGGCTCACATCTAGGCGTAGGGGTGTCATGTAATTAATTGCCACTGTTTATTTAACCTAATTTCCTTCAAAACCAAAACCAACTCAACTCAAAAACACACTTATAAATTATAAAATTCATCTATACCCACCAACAATATTTCTAATAAGATTTTTCTTTCACTACTTTTACAAAGTGGGATTTCCATACTCATCTATACAAACCCACACAAATTCCATACCTTTGCTTTTCTTGCACTTCTTTTCTTCTTTTCTTCCTTCTTCTTCTTCTTCCTCTTCTCCTTCTCTTTTCTTCTCTTCTCCTTGTCTCTCAACCGGTTTTCCCTAACATTTAAGACCAAAAATGGGATATTTTCCTTTTATTAATAAGGCCATGTTTGGCCTTATACAATTTTGTATTTCTTTTTTGGTTTTTACTATTAGGTCCTTTATTTTGCTGTTATTTGCAATTGAATTTCTCCATATTTCCAATTTAGCCTATGATCTTCGTATCATATAACCTTTGGGTCCAAAATTGGTAAATTACTAATTTACCCTTGACCCTTAGATTAATTCCGAATTTTTCTTATTTTATTTTTAGCAGCTGGCCTGGTCTCCAAAACAATATACATTTACTTTATTATACCCAAACATGCTATAAAAATGTTTGGGCAGATAATTTGTGCACATATAAGCAAAGTATCAGACTACCTGAAACCCAAAACAAAAAAGATAAAGGGCTTGATAAACTGAAACTGAAATGGAAAGTAAAAAGCCAAGAGGAGAATGGCGAAAATGCATCGATCCGTTCGTGGTGTTTGCAGAGCTAGTTAGTTAAAATAGATGAGAGTGAACTGGTGAGTCAGAAAATACATGGGGCTGTAAACTATCAAAACATCCAGTTATTCAACAAATTCTAATATACATTATGTTCTAAAATAATTTATTTTCTGATTCATGTATATGTTATACCAATAGTGAGAATAATATGATCTTATGTCATGACTTAAACAATCAGGATATCATCTTAATGTGGTAACCTCATAAAGCTGAATTAATCCAAAATCACTACAGTTAGATCCACATTATACCAAGGTAGCCAGAACAGTGTTATTAATCATAATTATATGTTATTAATGATCAACGAAAATGATTCCAAAAAAGTTACTTCAATTAACTGATACCATAACTCAAACACAATGGTGTCTTAACAATTGATGTTTTGATCTTCCAAGTGAAAATAAAATCCAAAATGATTTTATTTAATGAGTGACAAACAACACTTCTTTCTTTGTTTAACCACAAGAAGCCTTCCAAGCTTTGTAGAGCTTCGAGGTTCAGTGTCCATATGTTTGGCCCACTTCATGAGATTTTAGCTTTATGTCTCAATAATTTTAAAATATGAGTTTCTCACCAGATTCACACTGTAAGAACTATGAAAGAGCTGCACTTAATTATAAAAATGAGCAGGAAAATCCACATTTGTACGAGAAAATTACAATGTTCCAATGATCAGATCTGCTCCAACACCATATTTCTAGTCTGGCCCAACATTATGGTCATATATTGGCAGGTCCTCACATCAAAACGCTCATAGATATTACCCACGACATTAGCTCAAGAGGGAAGTGAAAGATACGCCAATGTCACAACACGTTTTGATTCGTTGGTTCAAAACCAGAAATGTTATCAATGTTATAACGCCAAACACGCATTTCTAATAAAGAAACTAAACGTTAAATTTATAACGCAAGGTCAAACTAAAGAAGATGACAATAACGCATCCCTATATTAAAAAGCAAATGTTTGATATCGGGCGGTGTTTGAACACCGAGATTTATCCAAATGCCACACTTTATAGCAAATGGAATCCAACTAAAGAACCTAAGATGAGAATAAAAGTCGCGACGATCATCAAAAAATGTTTATGATACTCAACCAAAAAGTTACAAAGAACCCTCGTAGTTAACAAGATTCAATGTCACGACATCGGATCAAAGAACAACAATAATGATATCACTAAAATATTATCAGTAAAAGGCACAATATCACAAGAATTCATAAAGTATAATACATCAAAAACAAGATGCATTAAGGTTGGTACAGTGACATCAAGTTAACGAAATGCCAAACTTTTAACAGCAATATCAAACTATAATCAAAGTTTAAACACTTATGATATAAATGAAAATTAACTCATCCTGAAGGAGGTGCATAAAGATATTAACTGTAGGCGTATATATGTGCACCAAGTGCCAATGAAAGGATAAAATTGTAAAGTTTTCAAAGAATTGTGGCACTTTGCAATTAAGGAAAGTGGAGGGTAAAGTATAATTAACAGTTTAAATAGGTAAAATAATAATAATAAATTACCAGAATGGTTCAGAGAAGCCTAGAAAATTCTCTAGATCTTGATGACGAAACTAATCAATGTTCGCCTCACAAATCTAGTGACCTAGAAAAGTTTCGCGACCTAGACTGCCAATATTTTTTACGAATTTCTAGGCAACGAGTATAAAGTGAAACCTAAAAACGGGATTTTTTAAAAATTCCGAAAAATGGCAAATATTTAAAGAATATTCAATTAGGATAAAGGAAATTGAAACAGGGAACGGAACAAGAAGAGAAAGAAAAAGGGACATGTGGGTCCCACTTTAAAAAAAAGAAAAGATGGAAATAAAAATGGATGGGATGACGGACGAGAGGCAGACAGAGACAGCGTCCAAAGAGAAGGAATTTTAATTTAATTTTCTTTTCTTTGTTTCTTTCTCGATATAATGAATCTGAACCGTAGGTTTCTGAGTTAAGGCAAAATTAGTATTACGCGACGAGACCTACGAGATAGGTACCAATATCTTAGCCATTAAACTTTAAAAGGTAGAAAATTTGCCTACTTGTGTTATTTCAGCCTAAATGCTATATAATGGCTTGAAATTTTCTGTAGGCCGTGAAAAAGTCGTAAACTTTAGTCCTGCAAAAATTTTTAGACTGAGTTTAGAATTTTTAGAATTCGGGACTGTTCTGACAAACATGGCTGAATTTCGAGACTGCTTTCTGACAACAGGTTGAAATTTCAGGAGTGTAGTCTGACAAGCTCCATAATTTGAAATGTTTCGGTATTTTTAGACTGGAAAGTCCTCGAAATAAAAGTTTGCTAAAACAAATAGTTTTTATGGGGGTATTTAATGTGTATGGACATTTTAGTCAATTTCACATCATATTATCATGCCTATATCGAATGGGACTAGCACGTGAAAAGTTTTGCTAGAATCAAGTTCGTTCATTATAGTCATTTTGAAAGTTATGTGTATGTTTTATGGTTAAAACGTTAACCGAGGGCATTTTCGTGAATTTGAATGAATTGTAGAAGCGATTTGAGCATCCACGATAATCTAAAGTGCTCGATAAGATTTGAAAGAAATTAGTCGAGAAAAAGGTGAGTACTCAAAATCATTTTCTCAAACGAAGTGTTTAAATTATAGTTTGTAAAATGCTTTGAAAATATAGATTTATAAAGCATTTTTTTTACCTCCCAATTGTTATACTCGAGAAAAGTTCGACAAAAAGATTTAAGAAACAAGCCATTCGGTTTAGCAAAACCCCTAGATGGCACACCAGTTTCTACGTATGTATTTCGATTAGTGCATGGCAAGGTTATGGGATATTATGATTGAACTATATCAGCTCGTCGGCAATTCGGGGGTTAGATCTAGCATATATTTATATAAAGTGAGTCGCCCCGTACATTCGAGGTATATAGTTAGCGCTACCGACTTAAGATATAGCAAATGAGGTGTTGGTTCCAGGTTCCATCACCGAGCATTTTGGTTCCGAGGTTCCATTATGCCATATAGATCCCGCCGTGTTCACCGGACTATCTTAGCCGGTAAAGGTTCCGAGGTTCACTACCGATGCCAGTTCGAGGTTCCGAGACATCACTTCTAGGTATTTTAGAAACGTCACAAGCTGGTTGGTACTTGATTTACAAAGATAAAGATTTCAGATATTAACCACCACCAAACAACCAGTAGAGAAATAGTTTTCATAATGTTTCAGAAAGATAATTAGTTTTCGTATCGCCAGAGTGGTAAATACTTTCAAAGAGAAACAGCTTTGTAATGGTTTTCATAAAGAAAATCACTTTCATAAACAGCTTTACAACCATTTATGTACAGATTTTCATATTGGGAGGTACAAAATGCAGATAAAGAACATTTAGAACTTATAGACTCCATCGAGCCCGTTTGGCTTTAGCAATCTTTGCTTTAAAACAATTTTTCAGGGTGCAGTGTGTTGAAGCTCTAAAGACCTTCCAATATCCTCACCCTAGACGCTGTTATATAAGATAAGGTAAATTAAAATAGTAAAAAGTTAAAATGTGGCATTTTGTATATGTAAATATCTTTGTAAAATATGCATGCATGTTTTGAGAAAATGGTGTCATGATAAAATTATGTCGGATTTATCCTTATCTTATATTTTGATGAGGACCAAAGGTCCTTTTATTGTTGTAATTGGACATTCGAAAACATCAAGTGCATTTTTTTATACAGTGATTTTTTATTTTGGCTTGACTACCGTGGCAAATGTTATGTCGCCGGATTTTCAAGTAAATCTAAAGGTGATTTTGATAGAAAAGTGAAAAATTTTATAACCCACGCTTCCAAATACAGCCATAGCTTTAATCTGCTTACCTTCATGGTAACTTGTCGGCCAGCGAGTCATCGGGAGGTTACTGTGGAGTTGCCTGTATTTCTCGGGTCACTAGAAGGGGGTCCGTCAAGTTTGTATCAGAGCAGTTTTAGGCGATAGTTCGCCTGCTTTTCTGATCGCTTCCACACAAAGATTTTTATGTAACTGTTTCTATAATAATGATTTCTATCGCAACCTATATTGTTTTGCTAAATCCTCGCATGCATCAAATATTTGAAAAGGTCATCAATCTTTTAACTTTGAAATCTGGGCGCATTATGTCCGACGAGGGTCGTAGAGGTCGATCTAGACTTCCAGACCTGAGGCACCACTGCAGAGATATGTCGAGCACACCCTGTGATCCGAAAATGTTTCAATGAATCACTCAGTTATAACCATATCATGGGGCAAAGAGACCTGTATGACTGACGATGCAGGATCAGTTATACGATTGTTATGCTGAGCCTACCCACAGTACTTAGAGCCTTAAGAGCAGAGGGGCATGATAGAATGCGCTCTAAAATTAGGGCTAAAACTTATGATGGTACTCTACGACCCGTGAGGCATCATACTTATGGCTGTATTAAGGTTAGTGAAATTTATGTTGATTGGGTGTTCGCATGAGCAAAAGTCCTCTTTTTGTCTCTTGGCGAAACAAGGCCAAGGACTGTGGGAGGCCATTAAGAGGAGACACCCTACAGGAGTCACTTAGGACCAGTTCCGGCAGGCATTTACAGACAGATTTTACCCGCGTAGTTATCAGGATGCAAAAATAGAAGAATTCTTCAGTTAGAGCAAATGATCCCCGACAAAGTGATGTATGAGCAGAGGTTTTCGAACCCGTGGAAATTGTTTATGATATGCAGAAAATGAGGAACATAAGTGTAAGCGATTCATACTCGGCTTGAACCAGAATTAAAGTTCATCTAAATCGGCATCTCAAAATAACTGAGAGCCGGTCGAGGTCGCATCTGCAGGTAGAAAGGACGCTTTCAATCTCTAACTCGGGGGCGGCGCACAAGATGAGAGGTGTGTCCCAAGACTAGTCACCGTGCACCGCCGCCTAAGAGAAAGAAAGGAAAGAAGTGGACCAAATAAGAGAGGCCTCAGGACGGTGAGCAAAAAGATCTAAACGGTGGATTCGTTCGATCACCAAGCAGCCCCTGTGAGGTGGCAGATCTTCGTGGATCATCTTTTCCATTGTGCCCTACATGCCTGAGAAAACCCTGAGAGTGCGCGGATGAATATGACAGGATGTTTCATTACGCGTGAAGGTCATTTATTCGACCGTCCACAGCTTTTAGTAAGCTGCAAGTAGACCTTTCGAGGTAGGTACAAGAAGATCTACCCTGTGCACCGCCGGTCCTAATCGGGCCGGGTAGGGTGGTTTCAGTAAGAGGTGGAAGCACAAAGACCGGTAGAGGTCGGGTAGGGTGCAGGAGGCAAGAGGTGCATTCCCCTGAGCTGGCCGATTCAGAGTGGCACTGCACTGTGCCTGTGTATTTACAAATACAATAGAGGCGTATGCATCACCACGTGATTACCGGATATGATTTCGGGGCTATTTATCATGATGCATACGCATTGGTGACCTGTGAGCCACTCATTCATTTATTTCATGCCATTCACTGAGAGGCACCCGATAGAGTCCCAAACTTAAGGGGATGGTCGTATGGTGGTTTCCGCATCTAATGGGGATACTATGACATCCGAAAGGATAGTTCCGTGCAGTTAGATTGGTGATCCGTATCATGATTTTCCAACAGACTCGAGAAGTGTTAGTATCCATGATTTCGATATAATCTCGGGGTATGGATTGGTTATCCGCATAGAGCCACCAGATTGCTATAAGAAAGAAGTAAGATTATTCGACCAGGAACCAGGCGTGATATTTCAATCAAGGAGATCGCCCTTGTCCCATTAATACTACGACCACTTCAAATGCTTTAAAGGTTGCCGTGGTTATTTGGCATTTGTAGTGGATGGGGAGACAAGAGGGGGATACTACGAAGACATCCCCATAGTCAAAGAGTTTCAGATGTCTTTCCGTATGATATTTCCAGTTTACCCCTGGATAAAGAGAAATCGAGTTCGTTATCGAACTCCATTCCGCATCGGTACCAAATATCCATTCCTCCATGCATAATGGCGCTAGCAGAGTTGAAAGAATTGAAGGTACAATCGAGGAATTGTTGGCAAGGGCTTCTATCCGACTCCTAGTACTCACGCTGAGCTCTTGCCTTCAGAAGAAGAAAGATGGAAGCTTACGGCCAGGTATGATCATAGACAAATGAATCGGGCGATAATACGCAACCAGCATCCGCCTTCCCTCGATAGATGAGCTATTTGACCAATTGCATGGATCTCGTATATTCTTAAGATTGACCTAAGGTCAGCTACCATCTGAGGGTCCGGGAGAATGTGATGTTTCTTAAGACCGCCTTTCAGATAAAGATACTTGGCCACTACGAGTTCCTAGCGATGCTATCTTGACGACTAATGCCCCCAACATGCTCATGGATTTGATGAATGTGGTATTCAATTCAGATTTAGATAAGTTTGTGATCGTATTCATCGATGACATTCTAGTTGTACCCAGACAAATTAAAGGAACATGCAGAGCATCCTGATAGTATCATAGATTTCTCCTGTGAGGAGCCGCTTATACGCTAAGTGTAGTAAGGTGCGCGGCTGGACAAAGTAGCTTTCTGGGCCGCGTCATTTCAGAGAAGGCATTAGTGTGGATCCTCGTAAGATTGAAGCTATAGTAAATCAGCTACCCACAAATGTTTTTGAAGTTCGCAGCTTCTGGATTAGCGTGTTATTACAGAAATTTGTCGAGGGATTTTCAAGATAAAGAACCTCTGTCGACTCAATCTATTGAAAAAGGATTAGAAATTCGAGTGGGTCGATTACCCGCAAGATAGTTTTGAGGAGTCGAGATGCAGATTGACGACAAATTAGTATTAGCACCTACCACAGAAAGGAAGGCAGGTGGTATGGCAGAAGATGCTTCCAGACGCGGTTAGGTGTGTTTCTTAGCGCTAGGATGGCAGTGGTGATAAACATGCTTCCCGTCAGTTAAAGAAGCACGAGCAGAACTACCCGACCCATGATTTAGAACTAGCAGCCAAAGGGTTTTCGCCTAAAGATCCGGGACATTATCTATACTCTGCCCCCGTCAGACATTCACCGATCATAAGGAGCCTCGCAAGATATCTTCACCCGTAAAGAGCTTAACTTAAGGCAACGCCGATGGTCGGAGTTGGATTAAGGATTATGATCGCATCATGTAGTACCACATCCGAGAAAGGCCAATGTAGTGGCTGATGCCTTAAGCTCGGAAACCAGAGGGTTCCTATGCTTATCCGCACGTGATATCTCCCATTGCTGATAGAGCTGTAGATCTGGGAGTTCAGCTGCGAGCTGATGGCTGTGGACATACTGGGCTGTGCATCATTTTATGTTCGCTCTCTCGTGGATCGATCAAGGAAGGTCAAGGTGTTTCGTAGATGATTAAGTCGAGGGGCAAAGATTGAGGGTGGTAGGAAACTAGAGTCCTGCATCAAAGACGATACGAATAGTTAGAGGAGCCGAATGTGTAATTCGAAATAGGTGAACTAAAAAGGGAAATCATGGAAGAGGCTCACTCTTCAGCATACGCCATGCACCCTGGTAGCACCAAGATGTATCATACTCTTAGGAAGCATTATTGGTGGAAGGGGCATGAAAAGGAAATTGTAGATTCTCAGATTCAGATGCCTAACCTGTCATCAGCAAAGAGCACCGTATTCGCAGAGTAAAGATACAACCCCTTCCGACTCCTGCATGCGAAGTGGGATAAGACATTATGGATTTTGTTATCGCTTCCAAGAACTCGGATACAACACGATAATTATACGTGGGTGATAGTGGATAGACTAATCGAAATCCACGATTTTCTCCCCGCTTAGCAATGATGACCACTGGACAAGTCGCCCAATTATGGAGGAGATAGTTAGATTACATGGTGTTCCTATATCATATATCTTGCATCGAGACCCCGTATCTACATCCAGATTTTGGTCTAGTTTACAGATGCCATGGGGGACTGGGACAGCACTTTAGCACAAATATTTTCCATCCTCAGACTGATGGTCAATCAGAGAGAACTATTCAGACGCTAGAGGATATGCTCAGAGCATGCGTGATATAGCTTAAGTGAAGCCTGGATATTAATATCATCTCCGATGAATTCCGCCACAACAACAATTATCAATCCAAGATGTATTGGCTCCATTCGAGGCACCTGTATGGTAGGAAATGTAGAACTCCAAAGCAGTGCTAGGATGAGGTTAGCGGAGAAGACTAGTAGGCCCATAATTATGCATCACTGCAGTGCTTTAAAGTTGTTCGTGATAACTTGAAAATAGCAAGAGATAGACAGAAAAGTTATGCGGACAACCGTCGTAGAGATTTACAATTCGAGATAGGTGATCGGGTCTTTTTGAAGATTTCCCCTTGGAAAGGTGTTTTGAGATTTGGGAAACGAGGCAAGCTTTACCCAAGATATATTAGACCTTATGAGATTGTGAGTAAGGGTGGGACCAAAGAGCTTGAAACTGAAGTTACTCCTCGAGTTATTTGGAGGATTCATGACACATTCCATGTGCTGATGTTAAGGAAGTACATCCCATCCCTCCCATGTACCTCGTGATCACCCAAGAGGAACTAAAGGATAATTTGACCTATAAGGAGCAAACTAATGCAGATAGTAGGATCGCAGAGAGGTAGATTTCATGAATAAGGTCATTCCGTTTAGTCAAAGTTTTATGGGGAATCATGGATTAAAAGAGGCTACATGGGGAGCGAGGCCCGATGCGCCATCAAGACTCACTATTTTCTTAATGAGGTATTTTCATTTTGAATTTAGTTTGTTCATTTCGAGGACTAAATGTTTTGAAAGAGGAGACTTGTAACACCCCATTCCGATGAGGTGCACAAAGATATGTAACTTAAGGGCGCATATGTGCACCCATGCCAATGTGTAAAGGATAAAATTGTAAAGTTTTCAAAGAATTGTATACTTTGCAATTAAGAAGGAAAGTGAAAGGAAAGTATAATTAATGCAGTTTAAATAGTAAATAATAATAATAAATTGCCAAAATGGTTCAGAAGCCTAGAAAATTCTCTTCTCTAGATCTCTATGACTCTTAAATGGATCAGGCTGCTAAGTTCGTCTCAAGGAGATCAGTGATCAGAAAAAGCCTCGTTTAATCTTGAGATCATTCAATATTTTACGAATTTCAGCAAACGAGTATAAAGGGCAAGTGAAACTCGAAATGGGATTTTTTAAAATTCGAAAAATGGCAATATTTAAAGAATATTCAATTAGGGATAAAGGAAATTGAAACCGAACTTTTAACAAGAAGAGAAAGAAAAGGATATGTGGGTCCCACTTTCAAAAAAAGATGAAAATAAAAATGGATGGGATGAATTTGATCAGAGCGCAATGGCATAAATACCCAGAGAAGGAATTTAATTTTATTTTCTTTCTTTTTGCTTTCTTTCTCAAATGCATTTAAAATCTGACCGTAGGGTTTTCGCTGAAAGCAGCATGGGCAAAATTGGTATACGCTGATTTAGAGCTACGTGACATAGGTACTAATATCTTAGCCTTTCACACAAACTTTAAAAGGTAGAAAACGGCTTACTGTGTTATTTCGAGCCTAAACTATATAAATGGCTTGAAATTCTGTAGGTCATGGAAAAGTCAGAAATTTGGTCCCAAAATTTTTAAACTGAGTTTTAGAATTTTAGGGAATTTCAAGACCGTGGTTCGATAAATGTGGCTGAATTTCTTGACTGCTGATAACTTAGTCAAATTTCAGGGAGTGTAGTCGGGACAAGCTTCCGATGTAATTTTCGAATGTTTCGGGGTATTTTTAGAATTCTCCGAAAGTCCCTTGAGTCAAAAGTTTGCTAAAACAAATAGTTTTATGGGGCATTTAATGTGCGACATTTTGGTCAATTTCACATCATATTATCACGCCCATATCGAACTGACTCGTGACGTAAAGCTATAATCAAGCTTCGCTCGGCAGTAGTTACTATTTTGAAAGCCCTTTGTATGTTTTAAGGCTAAAACGCTAAACTATGTGATTTTCGTAATTGAACGAATTGTGTATGCGACGGAGCATCCGACGATAATCTAAAGTGCTTGGACAAGTGATTTGAAAGAACACGAGAAAAAGGTGAGTACTAAAATCATTTCTAAAACGAAGTGTTTAAATTACAAGTTTGTAAAGTGCTTTGAAAATATAGATTTATAAAGCAATTTTTTTACTCCCAATTGTTATACTCACAGGTGTTCGACTTCATTTAAGAAACAAATGGCCCGGTTTAGAAAACCCCTGTGATGGGCATACCGTCTTGGCCGGGACATATTTTTAATTGCATGGCAAGGTTAAAGTGGGATATTATGACTAACTATATTACCCGTCGGCAATTAAAGGATCTAGCATATATTTATATGTTGAGTCGCCCTCCGCATACTCCGAGGTATAGTTAGCGCGCCGACTTAGTACATAGCGATGGGAGGTGTTGTTCCAGGTTCCATCACCGAGCATTTTTGGGTTCCGGGAGGGTTCCATTATGCTATATAGATCCCGCCGTGTTCACCGGACCATCTTAGCCGGGTAGTGTTCCGAGGTTCACTACCGATGCCAGGTTCCGAGGTTCCGAGGCATCACTTCTAGGGTATTTCAAAAATGGGCCACAGTGGTTGGTACTTGATTTTACAGTGATAACACGTCGATATTAACCACTAACAAATGGGCTTTTAAAGAGAAATAGTTTCGACGTTTTCAGCGGCATAATTAGTTTTCGTATCACAAGAGCGTAACAGCTTTCAGCAAAGAGAAGAAGCTAAAACACCTTTCAGAATGGTTTTCATAAGAAAACTCGCTTCATAAATGCCTTACAACCATTTATGTACAGATTATATCGGAGGTAATAAAACAAGAGACAAGAACATTTAGAACTTATGATCATCGAGTCTGTCATACACAGCTCGTTTAAAATAATTTTGTGTGTGTCAAGTCGAAAGACCTTCCAAGATCCTCGCCCTAGACGCCTGTATATATAAGATAAGGTGTAAAATTAAAGATAGTAAAAGTTAAATGTGGCATTTTGTATATGTAAATATCTTTGTAAAATATGCACATGGTTTTGAGAAAACAGTTGTGACAAAATTATGTTGGATTTATCCCTTAGTCTTATATTTGATGAGGACCAAAGGTCCTTATTGCTAGAATGGACATTTGGAAAACATCGGGAGTGTATTTTTTTTATACAGTGATTTTATTTTTGGGTCACCACTGTGGCAACAAGAGGCCGCTGATTAAATCTAAAGGTGATTTGAGGAAAGTGAAAAATTATAAATGGTACACGTTTTCCAAATACAGCTTTAAAGAATAACGCCAGCTTCACAGAACTTGTCACGAGCTTAGCTCGCTGGGGAGGTTACCGTGGAGTCAGTCTGCATTTCCGTCACCAGGCGGTCTGGCTGCCATAGCGCGACATCAATTCAATGTCGTAACATCAACTTAATGTCGCAACACAGGAAAGGCAATGTCGGGACATCTGAATTAATCTACAACATTAAATCTCAATGTCGCGACATCATCACAACATTGACTTATCACTGAAAAGTGAAAAATGCCCAGCAGATTTCAATGTCGCGACATTATATGTGACCAACGATATTGAGAACTGTAATGTCGCGACATCACCTCGACATTAGCAACTAAGGCAGCATTTCTTGGCTTTTTGAAGTGTGTGATTCTCCCCTCGTTTTTAGGGCCCAAGATTTGAGCCTATAAATAGAAGTCCTAGGGAGTAGTGCGGAGCTTCCGTCGAACCTGAAACATCTGGGGTAGCTGGAGTCTCCTTTGTATATTATTTTCTTTTATTTCTTTTCGTCTATTTAATTTCAGCTTACATTTTAGTTAGTATTTTCTTTCGATTTGAACAGTGATATGGGCTGAAGTTTTTATCTAGGTTCATTGTAAAAATTAGGTTTTCATTACTGTCTGATTTCAATGGAATTTGGAAATTTTCTAAAGTTCATTTATTTTAGTTAGCTTGTAATTTCAATGAATTTTTCCCGACTAATTAGTCAAATGTTATTCATAACTTAGATTTAAATACCGAGTTCTCTCGGGAATGGACTTATGTTTATCATTCCTACGAATCTTTAAAAGAATGTCATAATTATAAATCTTGAATTTATCTAATTGGTGTTGTTCTTGAAATTAATTGTTCTTAATATTAGTAGCTTGTACCCAAAAAGGGGTTGTATCTTGCTCTGATTTCTAGGAGACCCTCTGAGTGACACAAAGATGGAGATTCCTGAGAGTATATCACAATTACTTGGGGGTATGCTAGATTAATATTATGGAACTAATGAACTCTGAAAGATTACTCTTATAGATCACTAATTTACTCATGATGTGAGGACTAGTTGATTGATGTATTAGTTTAATTGATTAGAGGTTTTTCCTCTGTCTAATGGAATGATCTTGATCCCATGTTAGCACATATCTAATCAAGGAGATAGAGAGTTTACTCAAATTCGAAGGATGAAATATCAATTATATTGGAGAAGGCTTGCATCGTCCTGTCTATGGGGGCAAGAAATCTTCACCCTGTGGAACACGGTGTGAAGTAATCGAAAAGGAAAATACCCATTTAGAAAGAGGATTATATCCTACAAGTAACTGAGTAGACTCATGTGTCTGGAAGGAATATGATTCTCTAATTAGTGAAATGTACAGTGTATGGAGGAATCCAAATTATACTACATTGCATCTTTGACAAATTCTGATTTCAAACTGATGGCTAAACTATGTTATAGAATGATGCAAAAAAATTGATAATCATACATTGATCTATTTCCCAGTGTTAACTTTACTCAATGAACTCTCAATTCCAATTCATTTTGAATTTTTGTTATAGTTATCGAATTTTAATCAGTCATTCTTTCTTTAGTTTAAACAAATCAATTTTGCACTTTTGAGTTCAAATAGTAAGGATCTTGAGTAGTAAGAGTAATTAATCTTTAGATCTCTCATCAATCCTCATGGGAATTATATATGGACTTAAAATCCTCTTTTATTACTTGTATGACCAAAGCACTTGCAGAGAATTTGACCTAATAGAAATTTGCATTATTACATACACATCAGAAAACATTTCTTATAATTTTTAGTTAAACAACAAGATTTTGGCATTTCTGCTAAGGATTGAATAGTCCCTGATGGTAATGTTAGAAATTGGTCAGAAGTGCATGGTCTACTTTAAAAAATCATATATATATCAAGTTTTTGGCACCACTACAAAATGGTCAGTCTTAAGGCAAAGAAGGATGTGAATTTGTATAATGTCGAATAAAGTTCTATTAATAAAGAAGATACGCTCAAGCCTAAGACCTAGCTTCTCAGCAGTCAGTCTCAAACACATTAACTCCCGATAAATTCGGCAAGTTCCACTTCAATTGAAAATTTTACTTCGACAAGGAAGTAGGGTAGCCATCATATGCACTCCAATAAATTATAATGACTCTAGTTCAGGATGGAATGCCACGCATCTTAAGAGCTATCACAATAAAGTTCTCTTATTTAAATAAAATCTACCTGAAGTGTTGAATCTTGCAACGCTCTCATGCAAAAGACCGACTGCGCCCTAAATCGCCGGCACTTTAAAAATCACTTGTGGCTCTAAGCTTGCTCGGCACTTCAAAAGACTAGACTCTTAGCTCTGAGCGCCCGGGTAGTTTTAAAAAGACCAACTTCTAAATTCTAAGCCCGGCACTTTCCAAAGACCAGTGACGTGGCTCTATGTCTATTGACACTTTCAAAAGGCCAGCCTTGTGGCTCATAGCCTGCTGACTCATGTTTAAGCACAAAGAAGAGCTCTAAGCCTGGTCACAAAGCCTAAGAATGGTTTCTTTCCATCGACCGGCAACGCCACTCACCCCTAGCCCTAAAGACTTAATTCATCCTAGCTAATGTCTCGTGATAGTTGATAAGTGAAATCATGAGTATACCAAAAATCATATTTCATTAAAATACTAATAAGCGCTGCTATTGGGCAAAATATGTATATCTCGGGGTGGGGCCGAGGAAGAGAAGTAAGGAGAGCAAAATCAACTCTAATCCCCATTGGAGGCATTCACTGCTGTCCTTACCTGCCCAATCAGTATCTATCTCCACGCGTCGCCTCGCCCGCGTAGGACCGGCACTCTTGGGGTCTCGCAAAGAAATCCGAGGCACCGAGCCGGGAGGATCTGTGCATGTCGTCTAGAACCTCTTGTGCCAATTTCCATAGATGTCATATTAACATTACAACATCCATACCGTGAGGCTAAGATCACTTGTGGCCTTCTCCCCGTACCCCTCCTCCATGGCTTCTTTGTCTTTACCGGCTTGGGATTGAAGGGAGGACACCTCATATTTTGCGGCCCCAATCTCCATTAGAAGGAACATTCGTTTAACCTCCAGGCGGGCGATCTTAGCCTCGCCCTGTAACACCCCAAAATATACCCTAGTCGTTTTCTTCATGTTTAGGGTATTTTGTAGGTATAATTTGAATTTTTCGTAAATTAAATGCAAAACATGAAAGTTTGAAAACTTGGAATTTGTACAAGATACAAGGGTAAATTTGTAATTTGTCAAAATGGGACACAAAGGTCATAAGATAAGAAGATGGGAGGTTATTATAAACAGCATAACTCAGAGTAAAATAGAAGGAGTTGAAGGACCAGCAATAAAATGGGAAACTTAAGTCAAATTAGCCATTTTTGTAATAACATGTGTCCATGAATTATATTCAACAAGACTAACTTTTGACTTCCTCATTAGGTACTTTGATAAAAACTAAATATAGAAAAATACAAATAAAAGAAAGCATGTTAAGAAGAAAGGTATGGAACTATTTGTGTATGGACTCTTAGACCTTTGAGTATGGAATCCATGTTTGGATGTTATGATTTTGTATGGATATAAGTTTGTCCAAATTCTAGGGTTTAGTTAGGAATGCATCCTAACCGTAAATGTCTTGAAAGTTTGGTTGGTAAAACCCTAGCTTGTTTAAGATGAGTAAGGATTTGTATGGGTTCTTGGTTTATGGATTTTAGAGACATGTTTGGGTGTTAGGAAGTTAACCTAACCCACAAGTATTTGAGTTAGGGTTTGGAAAAACCCTAATTAATCTCTATGATTGGTTTTGGTTGGGTTAGAACCCATTTGGGAGTTGTTTTTGGTGATACTTTTGGAGTATTTGAGGTTTTTGATTAGATTTCTGGAAAAATGGAAGAAATGAGCAAAAAATATGGGCAAGTTAATGGGGTCCTACAACTGCGTAGAGACCGCACTTAGCAGCCGAAGGCCCTGGCGTGGCCAAATGGAAATTTGGCCACTCTCGGGTTCGCGCGGCCGAAACGATGTTCACGGTAGTAAGCCTTTGTTCCTGACATGGAAATGTTGTGTTTTTGTTTCATTTTGTTTTTCCGTTATTCCGAAGACTTGTCTATTGGACTAATGAGGATCCTATAAGTGTATGAAAGGGTCCATTCATGTTGGTAATGTAAAGGAAAAATTATACTGTACACTCCGCCTCGGCGAGTTCGATGTTGGCAAACTAAATGCCTCTACGATAATATCCTAAGTTCTCAGTTACATATATTTGTAAGATACCTAAGACCCGGATATTGAATTACGGCTTGCATTGCGCATTGGGCGAGCGCGTTCGATCGGTGCCCGGCACTCTGCTTTGTAACTCTGACACCTCGATTACTATACCGTGCCTTGGTGCCATTGTGTTGTGTCCTAATCATTTCTTATTACTGGTCTAGGTAGTTCAACAGTTATATGATAAGAGTCTGAATAACGAATAAGGTTAAAGAATAAGCTATGTAGTACCTACGGGTACTTCTGTACAAGTATAGGCTCTATAACTCCTACGTGAGATATGAATAAGTATAAATCTGCTATAAGTACAGTATATGCACAAGTTTGTTATATGAATTCATGATGAATCCTGATATCTATTACTATTATATGTTTATTGAAAAAGAGTATAAATGCATGTGTATATATATAAGTTATATGTTCCCACTAGTAGCTTGCTTACGGGTTCTGTCAGTGTAGATGCGGAAGGAGGACGTCCGCTATCTTCCATGATGGCAGGCGAAGCTACACTTGTAGGGGTTCCACCACCGTATGAGTTCCTTGCTCTAAATATGTAAATGTAAATGTACGAGTTTTTGTATATGTATATATAAATGGGACTCAGGACTGTATGTATTGATACTGTAAACACCACTACGGTGGTAGTTTTATTTTGTATATGTTATTGTGATTTAGTTATAAGACTTGGGCCCACCAATATCTGAAAAAGAGATTAAAGAGTCCCAGTTTGGGTTCGCGCCACTGCCCTTTAAATAGGGATCGAGCGTGACACACCATACTTGGCTTCCTCCGCCAACCGCCCGAGGCGACACACCATGTCCTTACATCACGCCCGCGACGGTGTGGTGGAGTAATCTGAGCTTCCTCCTTAGCCTCATCCCTCTCCTTATCCTCACCCGTGGCTCTTTCATTGCCCTCCTTGCCGCCTCCCCGTATCTAAACTTAGACCTGGCCTTACCAAGGGCGTCATCGAGAGCATTGTGCTTGGAGATGACGGACTAAGCATAACGTCGTAGCTGCTTGGCATCGTCTAGCTGGAGATAAAGTTCCCTATGCTGGCGTGCCATATTCTAGATGGTAGTGACAACTCTATGAGAGGGAGGAAAGAGGGAAGCATTAAAACAATGGCGGCCGCAATTTAGTTTCAAACGAAAAATTGGGGAGGGAGGTCATAACATGTCCCGATCAGATTTGTCTCGTTGAATTCATGGTTGCGCATATGCATTCTATCCTCGACCACACGCTGGTAGGACTTATTATCCAAATAGCTAGGGAAGGGGACAAAGTACTCTTTTAAAAGCGCCACCACCGATATAAGATGGCCAGTGAGGTAAAGGTCGTTGATTCGTGCCACGGTAGGGTGATTCGGAATCAACAAAATTTGTAGTCCTAAGTTCCTCCTACTGCCGTAGTCAAGCTACTGCAGTATAAGCGGTCTAAGTCGGGTACACGGGGATGGGTTTTCATCCTGAATGACTTGCATCGGTGTTGTTGAAAATGGTGAGAGCTTTTAATTTGGATTTTTGGAGTTGTTTCAGCAGGTAGGTTGTTTGGATGGTGATTAATTGTAAAAACTGAAGTGAAGTGAAAAGGTAACTTTGAAGGTTTAGGTCACTAGCTTGACAACATGGGGGTAACAAATTGTCCTCGGGTTTTGTATCCTCGCATCATGGCAAACAACCTACTATAGTCAAGCCATAGCGGATCTTTGTTTAACTAAGCCTAACCACAAAATCACTCTATTTGAATTAACACCACAGGTAATATGCATCTCTGACTCTCACTTTAGGTTGGAAACCTAACATTCGACTTCATTTCGAGTGGCTCGTAAAGGCCATCTAAGAACAACGATTACAGCATCCCAGCAATAAGTATGCCTTTGTATCCACAAGCATAGTAAGTATGGCCCAGCAGTATTAAATGATATTCAACCCTAGTTTGAGAAGATGGGAACCATAAATCTGATGCCTATAATTTAACACATAGGGACAGCACATAGCGCCTGACCAAGCTAGCTACCTTCCTCTTCAAAGTTGGGGCTTATGACATCTCTTGAGTTGTCATCCTGAGAGTTGTTTGGTAACTGAAAATTAAGGGAAAAGAGGAGAAAGAGAGAAAACCAAACCCTAAATGAAATTTGCGGGCTTTTATTCAAAATGCCAAAAAATTACTTCAAGTGTGTTCCCCAGTTGTAGGGTTACAAAAACTATGAGGGTTTTATATAGAGCCACCAATGTAGAAAATACAAAGAAAGCCTAACATTTTGGCTAAAACAAGACAAAATTAATACACACCAAAATGAAGTCGGTTGGCATTAATTACAAAAAGTATGACGGGGCGGGAGATTTTCGCTGTACGAGGAAAAAGGGTGCCCGCTCAGGTAGCGAAAATTTAGTCTAACCTAAGCGAGAATTAATAACTGTAGTGGACAGAAATAGCGAAATCCAATTCGTATGCGTGATCGATTGTTGGTAGCTAACTAAGCTAACCTATGAAATATTTTGAGGCAATGAGAGTGAAGAATTCAAGCTAAAGGCAGTGATTTTTGCTACGTAAGCCGATTTCGCTGGCCACAAGCGGGAATTTCTCCCGATTTAACTAGGATGCGAAATTTTAAGCTATATTCTGCGAATTTTCGCAATCTGACGAAATTTCTGGGTAACTGTTCTTCAACTGCGCACCTTTGCACCTCCTGCGAATCCTCTTCTTCTTCACTTTGCCTTCATTTCTTCATTGAATTTTGATATGTTTGATGGCTGATAAATGGGTTCAATCTTCATGGTTCAGCACATATGAACTCCCAAGGTATGCAAAAATCTGCAAAATAAACAAAAATAACCTCGAAACGGCATAAGTGAAACTAAGCAGACCTGAACACCTCAATTGGTTTAATTGATACGATTAGTGCGCAAAAAGCACTCAAAACCTATCTCGAATAGGGCTCAAAATAGCACTATTTGAGCCTTAATCACACACGGCCGACCGTTGCTAGTCCCTTAGCAATGCAAAAACAAAAGGAGATGCATCTTACGTGATTTTCAAAAAAGTTTATGATTCAAAGGTGTATATACAAATAAACATTACCCTTTAAAATGAAAAATTGACACCAAGTTTGAAACCGACATGAAGGCCAAAACCATACAAGAACAATTTTAGGTCAATATTGGTTCCATGATTCTCAAGCCCCAATTTCCACCGCCAGTCTAATGGTTCTTTATGTAACGGTCAGGCAATAAATTGCAAGTGTCCCCTCTAACCTAGCTTGGCATGGCCTTAAGTTGTTGAACAACCTAGATAGGAAAGCACAATCTTCTTTCTTTATTCAACTACATTATAGGGTGCAATGTTGGCTTCGATTTCACAAAGAATCCTTGCAGGGTCCGCAGATGACTCCCGACCAATTAAGTTTAGGGCATCAAGCGAGATCATGACCACAAACTCGAGCTTCCGGACTTGAATGACCCGAAATTAAGCACCTACAACCGCAGCTAAACTCACCCATCCACGTGTAAACGAGCGCTGAAGTCGATGACTCCCTGACCAATTAAGGCTTAGGGCATCGGGCTTCAAGGCTTTAGCCATACACCCCTCGGGCCGTGCTCGGGTTTCAGGCAAGTGTCACGACTTTATTTTCTTTTTCTTCTTTCTTTTTCTTTTCTTTTTGCTTTTTCTTTTCTTTTCCTTTTTGAGAGACTACATTGGTCTTCAAATGTGGAGTAACACAAACCTATCCTAGATTTCCCAACATGCCCTAGTAGGGCTGTAAAAGTGAAGGGCAAACAATTTCATAACCTATTAGTACAATCTGATGTGCAGTGTGTGAATTAGCTAAGGTGGAATGTTCAAGGTTGAGCATGATGGAACCTCAGCCCGACGAAAAATTTCTTGAGCATGGAATTGATCACAGCATTAGGTAACATGCAAGGCTTCAATTTTTCAATTAAAGGCAATTCAATTGTCCAATTAAAGCAATTCAATTGTTCAATTGAAGACAAAAACGATACATAAAATTGGGGCACAAAAAGTGATATGCAAAAGTGTAATACTGTATATAACACTGTATAGCTTTTGATATAGCCAAAATGGTTAGTACATGCATAACAAAGCTAAACATACAAAAGATATCACTACCTACTATGGCTAATACATGAATCCTAAACAAAATTGGTAGGAGTTGATGAAGCTTGTAACTATACAAAACATAAAAACCTAACCACCTCAACTCTTTGTGGTGGTGGTAGATACTATGCTTGCTCTTCTTCTTTTGACACATCCAAAGATGCTGCTTCACTGATGGGCTCTCACAGTCAGGAACATGTTGAATACCCAAATGTGTCATGATCTGCTGCAGCATGGAGTGACAGTGACCTAGAGTGGCCTCAGCTCGAGCCAACCTGGTCCTGTGTTGCCTGGGTAGTGGCCAAAGAACATCACGAGCACATCCATACTTGGCTAGCTCTCTCGAGGCCCGACGTGTATGTGCTACAGAATCTTGTGATGTAAATGATGGGCCCGGGAGTATCAGATTCGCGGCTACAACGGAAGTAGCATGTGGAGGAGGGTGGAGGAGACATATGCGGAATTTGGACTCCTCTCCACCCACCTCGGGCTCGAGGGGGCTCATTATCATCTGTGGTCTACGCCGCGATCAAGTGCCTATACAGGTCCTGTAGGAGGAGGAAAGATATGGGCATGACCGTCGCTCTGCTCCATCGACAGGGACCCGGAGGACGCGCCAGATCCTCCTCATCAGGGCTCCTCAGGGAGAAGCCTAAGTGCTCGAGGACATGGCATAGTAGTCGTGGCATCGAACTCTGCTCGAGACGGGCCCTTAGGTGGACCTTTTTTCTTGAGGAAATGCATCGGAGGTCATCACCCATTTCGGGAGGACTAAACCGGTATCCCTCTGAGATCCGGTAAAGAGCCTATAGGATGGCCCCCCTCAGCTGTACATAATCGCCACCGGCGGGGAAAAGGTGATCTGAATAGGTGATCTCTCGGCCCCGGCCTTCCCCGAGGCGGACTGCCTCTGAAGGCGCGGCCCGGTTGTGGTGTCTCGAGCCAGGTGTCAGTCGTCTCCCGCTGAGGTGGGTGGGCCGAAGCTCGATAACCCTCTGAATTGGCCGGCGGTATATGCGGGCTAACAGCTGTGAGATGTCACACCGCTCTAAAGTATACGGGCGATCGTCATGGTGAGCCCAGGGCTCAAGCTGGACTTGTCTCCCCGGGAGGTCATCGAGTGATAGAACTACAGAATAACCCGTGGATAATAAAATTGCTTATCGAGGGTCATGAAGGCGGCGAATAGTGCTCGTCGACCTCATCGAATCCACTGAACTGGGATCAATGCGATGCCACAGAAATCGTAGTAGACTCACGATGAAGTCCTCTCGAGTGTAGTCGACATTCCACGGAATGAGGTGCATGAATGCGACCTCTGATCCACGGAGGTGGTGACAACGAGGTGAAGATATCGTCTCCATTTCTTGATGTGGTCGGAGGCGGTGCAGAATACGGATGAGGATGACTCACACGGGCTGGAAATCTCTTGACTTAGGAAGTAGGGCCTCTGGATACTGTATTTGTGGCACCCAGGTGAAGCTGGGGTCCATCCGCGTCTGGTGCGGTCTGAATCCACACGAGGCTCCTCGAGGCGCCTCGGGAGTTTGGAGGCGAGATACGGTCTGGGCCGGAGGCGGGGTGGGGGCTGCTCACTCTCGCTCTGGGAGTCTTGTCAGGCTGGCCCGGGGCGGAAGGCGGGACCCACCTCTGGTGCGAACCATAGTTGTACTCTAAATAAGACACTGGAAGGGGCTCGCTAAATGAAAATGAAACCGAGTGCCTTTGCAAAGGCGATATGGGGCTCAACTGTGACGGCGAGTCACAGCGAAGCGGTGTAGACGAACCGAGGGCTCAGCGGGGGCCCGGTGAAGCCCCGGATGCTAACGCGAGGCGGCGGAAACTCTGCGGTGTGGCTCGAGGAGACGTGTGCGGTGCCCGAGAAAATGGCGATGCTTCTATGGGCGAAGGGACGACGTCTGAGCTCGATCTGAGCATTTCTGCGGAAATTTGGGCTCGGCGGTATGAATCGGTGTGGTCTGAACGGTCGGCGGCTGAGTCTGAGTGGCTTCCTGGTGCGGGCGGAATCGCGGCTCGAGGCTGGGCAGCGTGGCCGGTGACCCGAGGCTCGATGGCGAGTGCGCGCGGTTGGTGCGGAGTGGAGTGGAACAAGGGTGACTCGGGGCTTCGCTATGGAGGAAATATGAAGTGACTAAATGTGACCCCCTCCCCTCTTTGGGCAGGCGGCCCAGAAGGAGTCCTTCCACCGATTTTCGCTATTATAGCCGAATTTGGAGTAAACACAACTTCACCACACACGGTCAATTTCAGTGGACAATTATTAATAATGTAAGAAAATAAAAGATTATTATAATAAAAATTATTATAAAACTATAATTAAAAATTTAATATAAAAAATACTATATTATATAAACAAAGTTACTAAATATGGAAGCGCTAAATTTAGAAACTTTCTAAATAATAGAAATTATTAAAATTGAGCCTAAATTAAAACAAAAAGTAAAAATTGTTGAGCGCAATTCGGTTTGGAAACACCGAACCAGTTCATTTTCAAAAAATTTACTCAAGGAGATTCGAGGAGAATGATCATACCCGACCCGGCGTGGCTGGGCGACTCCTTGGTGTTGAATTTCCCATTGTTGAATTGGTTCTCACTGATTGAATTTGAACTGAGGAATTGGCCTGCAGTGGGCACTGATAGCAAAACCAAAACATCTGCTTCTCCTGGGTTAGCTATATCCTGCAATTCTTGGTCATTCAGCTTCCCTACATCCTGACACACTGAGCACACATCATTAATCACTTGATTTTCATCTTATACCAGCTTGTATTGTTCAGAAGTGGAATATATTATTCGATTCAATGTCATGTTGCCAAGCGTAAGTTGCATGATACCCATTAGGCAATTGATGATTGCATTGAGTGGCGGAAATGGTCTTCCGGGATGATTGGCATGATTGGGCTCGTTAATTGGCTCGGTGTCGAGCACTACAAAACTCAGATAGTAGATTTGTCTATTTTCACTAAGACATCCTCAACTATCCTTAGGGATCTTCACTGATCTATCGGCCAATGATAGTGTTATGTTGGTAGGTTTAAGTTCACCCAATCCTAACTGCTTATACAGGAGGTATGGCTGATGGGTTCCTGGCTCTAGGTGAGTGGGGTTGTCACAGGAACCGCAATACTTGAAATTGTGGGAGATCCAGGATCCTTGTATTTGACTGGGTTCTTGCTTTGGATTATGGCACTGACTTGTTCAGTTAGAAATGTCTTCTTCTCAATGCCTAATCCCTTCTTGATTGTGCAAAGATCTTTAAAATTTTTTGCATATGCAGGGACTTGCTTGATTATGTCCAAAAGAGGTATGTTAACCTTCACTTGCCTTAGGACTTCTAGGATGCCTGCTTGCTGAATTGCCTTCTTCTTACCTCTAAGTGCTTGTGGAAATGGAGGTGGTATGCTGTATTTTATGGAGTCTCCTTTAGGAGAATATGCTCAGACTGCAATTCTTCTCCCTGTTTGGAGTCTTCAACAGGCTTTGGCATGGGCTGATCAACCTCTTTTCCACTCCTCAGGGTGATTATAGCCTTAACTTCATCCATTCCTGAATTGTTGGATGACCCCACCTCATGAATTCATAGGATTTGGCAATGTTGTGAAGGGAACCTCCCTCTTTCTTGTACCTTCAGTAACTTGTTGATCTTAGTGATTGAATCTGCAGTTATCAATTTTTGGGTTTAGGGTACTGCCGAAGCCCATCCCTATTCTCCTTGTTCAGTGTATTCTCCCGCGGTATCGATCCTTTGTGCGAGTTGCATTGATTCCTTTTTGCTCTCGACAAAGTTGCTACCACCTCAAATTCAATATATGGCTTGTTCTGAGGAGAAGAGGATGGTGGTTGTTGGGGGTTGAAGGTGGAGCCAAAGCGTGGTTTGGCACCTAGGAGGTACATAAGCGGGGGATTGGGTTTCGGGAGGTTGGGGTGATTCCTCCAATTGGGTGTAGGTATTTCCATATTGGAGTATTAGGTTGTGGTGGCTTATATTGACCTACAACATTTGCTAGCATCAAATCCTTCATTGATGGAGCACTCGTCATCTTCTCTGGATTACACGTGGGTTGGAAAGCGAGTGAATGGGTTAGCTTGCCGCAGTGTTTCGATCCGCACACATGCACTTCATGGAGCACTTTTTCGCTAAATATCACGCTTCCTAGGCCCAGGTTGAAATTCTAGCTTTCTAAAACACCATATCCTCGACGGTGCATACATCCCACTCCTAGGGTTGGCTAAAGGCCTCATTTTTTCCATTTCTCTCGGGTTTGGTTCATCCCAACCCTTAGAAGTTTCAGCCACATAATTCAAGAAATCCATGGCTTCATCGAGGTCTTGCTCCGGAAAATCTCACATGCCATGAGTTTCCAAAACTTCGCAAGAGACATACCACCGCATAGAAGTGGTTTACAAGCATCCATGTCGAAACATGATGTGGACAAGCACTAATGGTCTCCCATGAGATATCCAGCAGGTAGAACCTCTCGCCCATCTTGGCGCAAAGGTGTTGTCTCTTCAAATTGTTGGTGCTTTATGAGCGAAGAATTTTTACAAAACTGCGCTGCGGCTCGGCCCAATTTCTTATGGTTCTAGGCCTCGGTGGAGTTAAGCCAAATCTTAGCCTTGTCCTTTAGGGTCAATGGAAATGCTTTTAGCTTTAGCAAATCCATGTCAATCATACCTTCCTTAAAAGGTTGCAAACCTCTCAAAATCCCTTATGTGTGTGTATGGATTTTCATTTTCTATACCATGATATGTGGGGAGTAGGGGTACCAAATAGGGCCTCACTGCTACATCTTCATCAGGAGGTATGATGCAGGAAGGGGCACTAACTCTAGGAGGGTGTATATGGTTACCATAAATCGACTTATAATTGTTGGATTCATTTGGGAATTAGGCTGACTCTTTGTTCCTCGGGTAGGGGATCCATTTGGTGCATTGGCACAGTTTCAGCGCCTTGTTCAATTGGTGCTTTCACGATTCTTTGCAATCTACGATGTCTCTCTCTTTCCCGGTGGTGCATAAACACAGTACTCGCGAGACCACAAGAAATAGCACAAACAAACTTTCAAAAAGGGTTATGGTTAACTAAAATAAAACCTGGCTGTATGAAAAACAAAAAGCGGTCACGATTCTTGCAAAGTGATGAACACTTGCGATTACAGCAGCTAAAGAAATTAAAAGGGCTAAAGGTCACCTTCACTTGTGATGTTGATCCACCGTACACTTCAACATCAAGCGTAGTTTGGCACCATCCGGCGACGGCGCCATTTGATTAGATTGCCACGGTAGGGTGATTCGAATCAACAAAATTTGGTCTAAGTTCCTCCTCTGTAGAAATTCAAGCTACTGCCCCGGTATAGCGATTACAGGGCGTTTGATGGGTTTTCATCCTATGAATGACTTTCATCGGTGTTGAAAATGGTGAGGCTTTTAATTTGGATTTTTGGAGTTGTTTCAAAACAGTGGAAGTTGTTTGGATGGTGATTAATTGTAGCGAAAGTGAGAAAGACTTTGAAGGTTTAGGTCACTAGCTTGACAACATGGGGTAACAAGTGTCCTCGGGTTTTATCCTCGCATCATGGCAAGCAGCACATAGTCGAGCCATAACCGGATCTTTGTTTAGCAGAAAACTAACCCTAGAATCACTCTTATTTAGCAAGAATTGACACGAATTAATATGCATCTCTGACTCCTTTAGTTTAGAAACTAACATTCAACTTCATTTAAATTGTACCGTAGAAGCCATCAAAGAACATGACACATCTAGCAATAAGTATACCTTTGTATCACTAAAACATGGTAAGTATTAGTGATGAAGCATTAGTATTGACCTAGTTTGAGAGGTAGAACCATAATCACGATTACTGTAGCATTTAACACATGAGGACAACCTGCAACTACCCCACAACCAAGCTAGCTACCTTCCTCTTCAAAGTTAAGAGGCTTAGCCAAGCATCTCTTGAGTTGTCATCCTCAAGAGGGTTGTTTGGTAGCCTAGAAAATTAGGGAAAGAGGAGAGAGAAGAGAGAAAACCAAACCCTAAATGAAAGCTGCGGGCTTTTATTCAAAATGCCAAAATTACTTCAAGTGTGCTCCCCCAAGTTGCTTAGGGTTACAAAAACTATGGGGTTTATATAGGCCACCCAATGTATGAAATGCAAGAAAGCCTAACATTTTACAGCTAAAACAAGGGACAAAGGTAATACACCAAAATGAAGTCGGTTGGCATTAATTACAAAAATATGACGGGGCGAGGAGATTTATTATGCGAAAATTTACTGGCCTAGCGAAATTTCGCTAACCTAGCGAAGTGGAACAGAAGACTCTCAGCAGAATCACCAGAATTTCGCTATGCCTGATCAATTTCATTGTAGTGAAATTTATTTAACTAGCGAGGAAATATTTTAGGAACAATGAGGAGGTGAATAATTTAAGCTAGACACCATTTTTCGCTACATGAAATTTCGCTAGCTGACGAATTTCTCAATTTAAACTAGCCTACTTGAAATTTCTCATTCGCTAGGATTGAAATTTTCTCTATGACTGAAATTTTACTTGTCCAGTAATTTCACTGGGTTACTTTGTTCTTGTTGCTCTGCTGCTTGCACCTCTACTGCATCTCTTCTTCTTCACTTTGCCTTCATTTCTTCATTGAATTTTGATATGTTTGATGGCTGATAAATGGGTTCAATCTTCATGGTTCAGCACATATGAACTCCCAAGGAATGCAAAAACACCTTCAAAATAAACAAAAATAACCTCGAAGCGACATATAAGTGAAAACTAAGCGAGACTGAACACCTCAATTGGTTTAATTGATATGATTAAGTGCAAAAGCATAAAAACTATCTAGAATAGGGCTCAAAAATAGCACTATTTGGGCGCTAATCGGTGCGTGGTAAGCAACAAAGTATCCCTCCCCAGTTAAAGGGGCTCGGCGTTGATGATCGATTAAATCGCTGGGACAAGTGCACATGTCAAAGGCTACTCCCACTTCATCGGGATGACATGTGAGTTGAGCAACTGGACAGCACGCCCGGGACCCTTTAGCCACGGGGCGGGCACACAAGCAGCGAGAGCAGCTGACTTAGGCGTTTATCTCGATGGAGGCCTCCCCTGACTCTGCTCCCGGCCTCGAGGCCCCCTTACGGAACCCTACATCCTCCCGGCGTGCGTAAGCCTATCCTTGAGGAGCCTCTTGGAGTGCCCCCTCCAAAGCCGGCGAAGTTCGAGAGCCGGTTCATGGAATCCTAATGATACTTGATCAGAATTCTTTGAGCCTCTCTCCATCGAGCAGGCCAGTTTGGTTCACTTTGGTACGCTCAGTGGGGTAATGTCCTAAGGCTCGCAGCTTGCTTACGCATCCGTGCAGCAAAACCAACAACAAAGCTAGACATATCGTTCTCCCTCTCCTCAATCGGCTCACTAGTAGCTAGATCCGTCTAATCTATAAAGCCCTCTAGTCCCGTGTTGGCAACCTTGGTATGTCTACCCTTCTTGGCTTTCTTCTTCTTCTTCTTCTTTGCCGCCTAGGGGCAGGTTGTGGATCTTACTTGGCCAAAGGAATTGGTTAAGCCTAAAAAATTTCACGAGACTCAGCCGGTGACCTTGGCTTGAGTAGAACTACACTGAAGGAAACCGGATCAACACAGGTCGGCAAGAACAAAGTGCTCTCCCTTAATAGGCTCTACCGGCAACGGGCGAGAGATAAAGGGGACAATGTAACGAAAGGGGCTAGTGCCTAACTCTTGCAAGTTCTTTAGGGACAAGAGGAGCTCGTGATTGGGGGGCCCCGCCTCGATAATCTCAGCAGGTGTGGTATAGCAAGACTGGCGTTCTTCTGTGACTAATAACTAGTCGACCTCACTTGTGCTTACCTCCAAATTCCGAAGAAAAGAGCCACGTTAGAATATGGGAGATCTAAAAATAAATAAATAAATAAATAAAAAAGCGAGCCCCATCAAACTAAGACAAACCTGGGAATGAGAAAGACTGGTTCATGTTAAAGGGAAGCCCTAGAGTGCCCGACGTCTCGTACCTACGAACTACCAGCAAAAGCGACCCCTTCGCTTCAATCTTGGGAGTCTGGCAGGATATGAATTATAGTCGGGGACTATGGTATTAGGCATAAATAATTTTGCCCAGTCCCAAAGCTTAAAGTGTAAATGAAGCAAATCTCTACAAGTGAGATATCCAATTGGTAGAGAGAGTTCAACACACTACAACCCATAAGAATCAGAAAGACGTTCGGATGTATGAGCATAGGAGGTGCCGGGGTAAAGTGAAGGAATTGTTTCACCAACGACGTGATGGGAAAGGGAAGTCTTGAATCAAACTTCTCTCGAGTGAAGTAGACGCTACTATCTGTTCATCCTACAATTGAGACAACCACTCTGTCTAACAACTCCAAACTAATGTCAGTTGAGACTTAGCAAAAGAATCTCAACTCCTCCACATACATAGCAGCAACAAGGTTGCTGGCAGGAGTCTCTCGAGGGCTCCCACTCTTGCATTTGGACTAAATGGTAGAAGTCTCTTCACCTCTCGCCATACTCTGAACCAACCGTAAAAAAAAGGAAAAGAAGGGATCGGCAGGGATGCTTTTGGGAGTGAATGAGTCAAAACCTAGGAGGGATAAAAGGAAACCCCCTTTGGGGTTTGGCAACCACATTAACAACCCAGGCCTAATGGGATGACCCCGAGCTCAATCCCGAACTGCCTATAGTTTCATCACCAGAGCCCCACCAATCAACGGTGGACATCTCGATGAAGCCCGATGCAAACAAAGTTTGTAAAAAACTTACGAAAAATTGAAAGAGCGTCGGAGAGGCTCTAATGATGGCTTTGGAAAGCTGACGATTCGCCGCGTAGGAAAAGAAATTGCAACAGGTGAAAGCCTTTGTGAAATGGTAAAAGAAGTAGCATTCGTATCATAACCCCTATATATAGGGGTGAAATATCAACAACTGCATTAATTGTGCCCTCAGATCATCATGTGCCGCAAACATATTGGGAGATGTGCACTACTCACATGCCTTGTGATCCAACACATTTCACATTCCAACGCGTTCGAGGTACGCATAAATTTTCCAATCTTTTCAGTCTCCCACACTCGAGATTTAAAACACAATATTTTACCTAACTGGCTTCAAGGGTTAGCTTGGGAAAAGGGGGCATTGTGATTGCCCATGTCTTTAGACCTTGCCTCAAATGGGCCGTGCTGCCATTTATTGAAGCCCACTTGGCCGCGATATGAAGTAGCGAAGCCACCTGATATTAAAACCGGGAGCCTTACTACATGAGAGGAGAATCGAAAACCCGTCTGTGGGGTGTCTCCCAATGCGGATTCGAGGTGTGTCACCGTCTAGAGTTTTTAGTCCCCTAATCGGCCATTCTTTTGTATATGGCAAGTTCACTATAGATAAATAGATAGAGGCAGGAAATACGCAAAGGGTATTTATCCGCAAATTTCCTAGTTTCCAAATCCCATACTTCTCGGAGGAATAATCTTTGATAAGGAAGAGTTAGTTCTTTATAAGGGAAAATAAATCATAGATAAGGAAAACATGTTACATCACAATGGAAGGATTACAGCTAGAGATGGAGGGAGTTAGAATGAATAGTGCTATAAATGAGAGGATCCTGGGAAGGCAGCCTTCCAGCCTGCTGACCTGTTTGGCCTGGCTGCCTGTGTGCTGGAGCAATTATCAGAGACGATGGCCACCGTCTTGAATCACCATTTGCAAGTTTGCATTGTCTTAAGTGATGCGATAGAGTGGGAGCGATCAGAGTAACAACACAAATTCTTGTACTTATAGTGAAGAATCATTTATTTATCAAAATAAACTAGCGGGATCAGAAAAAATGCGAGATAGATTAGTGTGAATGGTCAGAAGTATATTTTTAGCCATAAACTTTCATAAGTTTAGCATTAATTATGGTGTTAATCTAATTATCCACATGTATAAAGACCGTTAAACACCATGCATATAACACCTATACATGGGTCAGCAGAAAGGAAAATAATAGTGAAACAGTCTCAACATACTTCAATTAGTGTTTCAAAAGTTCGGGAGGATTATTGATTGGTTTGGGTTCTGACATGGATATTTGTGGCTTAAGACTACGAAAGCTTTCTTCATTCTTGATAACATTGTGATGACTAATAGGTTTGGCTCTGAAGGTAGGAGTTGAGTAACGGCGTATCATTTTGGGATCTTTTCAGCGCTAATTCATACTCTAGGAAAGTATTGTAGGTCCTTTGGAAATTGGGATTTCAGCATCAAAGTCAAATTCACTTTTTTTTCTTTTTTTTTTTTACTCTTAGGACGGCTTTCATGGAAATGAGATCAGATACAAGACTAGTCATCACGGTCAGACCGTATGATAACCGGGGAAACATCTTATTTCTAGCACTTTGGTCCTTTCGGAGTCAAATTCTGCGCCGCTCAGAAGCTCATCCTCTTTCCCTTCCCAAAAAATTTACGGTCGATTTTGCATTCTCTGTTGAGCGACATTGAGTAAGTAATACGGCTGGTTGTCTTTGCTCGTTGCGATGTCGAGACTATCTGCTAGAAAATATCATGCTCTCTGTAGATGAGATTAGGTTCATTCATTGGTGGAGCATGGGACGCTTGCCCACCTTCCACACTAAGCGAGGATTTGTTTGGCGTTCCACTAAGTCTGCATCCTCGACCCTAAGGGGAGCTAAACCGTCCATGCTTATCCTATTAAAACCAACAAGATCCGCGTCAAAGTCATGTCATCCTTTATATGCAAATGCAATGTATGCAATAATAATTTCAAATTCATTTCAAAACCGCCTAAACCTAGGCTATGATACCACTTGTATGTTTTTCACTTAGTTTCATTCTTATTTGGATCTCATTCAAGCTAACTATTGTGGTCCCTAAACAATGATTGTATGAATACGAGACTTGCGATTGCAAGGGATACAAAATTAGGGTTCTTTGGAAGCTGCCGGTACCTTGCGCTCGTAGTGTGATGTTGTTTTACCCACTTAGAGTGGAGCCATTTATGTTTGACTAGGGGCTAGTGAGATCACTAACCTAGGACCGAGATCGAGAAGTGACTTCGATTAGTTCTTCGGACCTCTATTATGATTCAAGTATTGTTAGTTCTTTGTTGACACGTGTATTCGGTTCAAGTGTTTTGGTAGTTTCAAATAAATCTAAAATAGATTATATGGAATGAGCTATATCTTTGAAATGATATTCACAGAAGTACTTGTAGTTTGAAATGTTTGACAATTAATTGCATGAGTAGATTAGTGGGTGCTCAACAGAGATGATTCATTGTTGACATCTGGCCCGAATCGATATACCGAATGACCAACATGGCAAGATGCACCAAGCGGCATCTGTCATCAAGGCAAACTGAAATTGTTCAATGTCCCACATGGCGGGATACTTGTCGGCATCCTTCATGATGGTATGTGGCATTTTAAATGACCGCATAGCGGATGCACCAGTGATCTTTGTCATGATGGGGGCCGAGGTGATAGTATTATGGCGTCACCCAGACCAAACAAAAAGGATGGGATTCACCCGAGCGTATGTCGCGAATGTAAATTGTATATAGACAAAGTGAAATAACAAACTTTGATGATCTGAATGTAAATGGGATTTGTAAACTAAATACATCTTAGGGTATATGTTTTAATCTCATGGTTTGAGTTAAATAAATTGGTTGCATGGAAGAGTACATTTTAGTGTAATTAGTGATTTGCAAAGTAAAGCATGTGAAAATGAATAAGCATGAATATAGTTGATACAAAGGCATGGTTTTATGATAAATGCATGTAGTGTTAAGCGAAAATTGGAATATAACTATATAGAACCACTAAAACGTAAATGCCCAGCTTGTAGTTACATAATACGTAGGTTTGAGTAAAGCTAGGAAAGAAGGCAAGATCGAGAAGCGTAGAGTCGTAAGAAAGTTCTGATATAATTATATACCCGTCATATGAATATCATTTCTTTTGAACATGATATTTTGTGAGCAAGAAAGGGTTAATCTTCGGGAAATATTGTTTTTATATGTTTGTAAAGATGTATCATTTTGTAAGCGTATTGTATAAGAAAAAAGCAAATGTTTATGGGCCTACCATTTGAAATGCTTCAGCGTAGTGAAAACTCTAAAATATGACATAATAAAATGTTTTGATAAGATAATGCAACTTGTTCGGAGTAAACCGGGCTCCAGTTCGGATGTCATTGGTCGAGGGCAAGAAGATTGGGGTGCGACATACGAAACAAAAACAAATAAATAAAAAATTAAATAGAAATGATTAAACGAGCATCCCGGAACCGGTTCGGATCCGCCAATTAAGTCAGACCGGAAAGGGGTGCTACATTGGTTCCTTGACTAACTTTTGTAACCTTTCTTTAACAATTTCTAAGTTGTTTCGATTCCCTTCATCCTCCCATATAATGTTGTTTCTAGCCTTGTTCTTGTTGCATTGTGACTAGGCTAGGTATCTCTGAGGAAGAATGAAGAGAGGAAGGAGGATTAATCAAGATCCTTTGTCAATGTGCTCTATCATTTTGGTTCTTAGAATCAGATATTGCTTTTGTTTGCTTAATATCTCATTTTTTCTGTTTGGGCTTTGGTTGCAGGTTTACCTCTGCCGGAGAACTGGAAAATTTCGTGCTGACATCCAATCTAATCGACTATGATTTGGCTAAGAATTTTGAATTTCAGAGAGGCCAAACAGCCTTCCCTTGTTCTGTTCAACGGATGGTTTACCATCCAACTCCCAATCGCACGATTGTAGTTTTCATCCCTTCACCTAACTCTACTCAATACCCTCTTCCTGAAGGAGGAGATTTAGTTCCCTCTCCCAAATTTAAGTTCCTCTGCACCGAAGAATGCCCCTCTGTCTCCATTAACAGACCTGCATTAACCCTGTTTTCGTCTCTCCATGACCATCTCTCTGGACTAAAAGGTCAGGTCAAAACTAGAAACATAGATGAAAGGGAAGTTTAGAAATGGGTTAGTGGCATTGTTCTGACATGGAATTCACATGGTTATTTGTTTTGCAGTTGACTGAGAGGAAAGGTCAATTGATCATCACTGGGCACTCTCTGGGAGGATCTGTCGCGTCTCTCTTCACCCTATACCTGCTAGATAGCATGAATGAAAAAGGAAAATGCCGGCCAATTTGTATCACCTTTGGATCACCCATTATAGGAAATTTTGACCTCCAACACTCCCAATGGAATTCTTTCTTCATGCATGTGGTTTCTAACAAAGACCCAGTCCTTGGACTCTTCCTACCATCTTCCTATTCACAAACTACTGTTTACAAGCCCTTTAGAACATATCTCTTCTGCTCTGAACTTGGTTGTGCTTGTTTTGACAACCCTGATTTAATTTTTACTGTTTAGAAACCTGATCATATCATCAGAAGGTTGCCGGAATGTGCAGGTTGTTGACTATGGAGAGATTTTAAGAAACTTAAAGAACAAGGCAATCTGGAAGGGACCTCAACTGGCGGGTGAAAGGTTTGCAGATCCATTTTCAACTGGGATCATCATGAAACTTGAGACAATTGGATTTGATCAAACAAAGGTAAACAACTTTCTCCTTTCTAATGATGTTATCTATATCTAGCATGGTTTACACTCAACTCCACCAAAACCTGCCACAACTGGCCTATTTAGATTTACCTTCTTGATCTTTTTGAATCTTCATAATTTGTCTTATTTTTAAGAATTAAATGCTGCAGCAACAGTGATATAAGGAGGAATGGAGTGACCAGGTCTTCAGCCAAGAAAACTAAAGCTTATATGATGCCAAGAAACTGAATGACATTCGCGAACAAGCTGAATGGTATAAGAAGAAATCAAAAGATGCAAAAAAAGGTTACTACGATTGCTTCAAAAGTGGGGAGTTTGTCCGGGACATTAAAGTCGGAGAATACATAGGACGCATCACAACTTACTGGGAAGACGTGGTTGCAGAAGCACAATGGAAACCTCAGACAGAAGGAGCATCATTTCGAACCCGTTGGCTCTTTACAGGAACAACTTATAGAAGAATGGTTGAACCTTTACTTGCCTTCTGGAATGGTGGAACAGACTACATAAACAATGGGAGATCTCTCAGCATTTACAAGCTGCAATGGTATGAGGAAGATGCGAAACCCCCATCTAGAGACCAGCAGTTCAAGGAAGGAAAAGGTGTCTGATCTCCTAACACTGAGGATTCTTGCTTTTGGGCATATGTGGAGGCTATCTTGTCATGCGGAGATCGCTCAAGAATGCAAACTCCAGTCCTGAATACTAGAGAATCATGGGACAATCTGGTTTATGTTATGGGGAATGTATGATGGAACAGATTTGAAAACTATGCAGTGTCCTAGTTTTCTTGGAGGAGAGCAGCTTTACAATGGTGGGAAGGTATGGGGACTACATAGATACTAACAGGAATTTCTATAGTTCACGATTGGTCAGCATGAAGGGCGTAGTTATAAACAGTATGGCAGGAGAAATCTAGTTTGTGTGTATTGTGTGAGGATTCAATATTTATAATTTGGATTTGAATTTTGGGAAAGTTCATTAAAGCAATGTGCAAATTTTGGTTTCTCCAACTTGAGGCTCACTTTTGGCTTTCACTTTGATCAACTTGTGGACTAAGGCTTGTGCACCTTTTATGATCTAGATTCAGCCACAATTCTATACCCTTTTTATTTCAAACAAAAGAAGTTTATTTGAGCTGGAATACTTTATAATGTTGCAGAAAGCATTAAAGTGTTCTAACTAAAGAATATTAGATAAGACTTCAATACAGGTCTTTCCTTTAAAAAAAAAAAACAAAATAGAATGTTTGTTTTCTTCCACAGATGGGTGAATGCTTTGCAGATCCACTACAGGCTGGGATTATCATACAACTGAAGACAATTGGATTGAGTAGAACACAGCTAGCTACATCCTCTTTATCTATGGATAATGCCTATTTAACAGTTCATATGAAATTAAATATGGCAATGATTTAGACTTATGATGGATAACAGGTTCAGAACACGGGAAGCTGGATGGAAATTGTTAACAGTATCAGCCATTTTGGAATCGTCAGCGCACACGTTATGTTTGTGCTATTGCTTTTTGCCATTACAAACATACACACAAAGAACATTAGACCGAATCTGTTCTGCATCATCAGGAAAGCCCTTTGGGGTAGGATTTCAGCATCAAAAATCATATTCCTTCCCCTTCCTTTAGAAAGATGACATATTTTCTCTCTTCCAAGGGCTTCCATGGAAATGAGATCAGCTTCTCATTCTGTTACAATTTCAATTTTGCCACATATAACCGCTTACTGCCTGTTCGTGAGATCAGTCATATAAAGATCATTGGATTCATCTATATGATGGAATTTTCCCCTTAAGTTCTTTGCAGATCATCTACCATTTGCTGGTTACTCACTCCCCCTTTTCTTGTTGTATATTTATTGTGTTTGACACTTTCCAATTTGTATGTTTGTATTACCTAACATGATTCATTTCAGAGGAAAATAAGCAATATGATAAATTAAATAACAATAAAAATAAACATAAACATGATTTAATAATAACAAAATAAAGTGGGGTGTAAAAAAGACATTAAAGATATTGAAGCTTTTGAGGGGGCTGTTAGTTTAATAAGATCAGGTGGGGTATGAAGGAAGTAGCTGGGTATAGAAACGAATTACCCTACAGCGGCATTGTGTACCGCGCGTAAGAACCGGGGGAGTGTCTTGGTTGACTGACTTTTTGTCTTTTGTAGTCTTTCTTTAACAATTTCTCAAGTGTCTGTATCACCTTCATCCTCCCTATAAAAAAACTGTTTCTGGTCTTGTTCTCTTCGCAGTTGCAGTGTTAGGCATCTATTAAGAAAGGAAGGATGAATCAAGTTCCTTTGAATGTGTATATTCAAAGTTTACTTTCTACGAGCTCCCATTTTTAGCATTATACTCGCTTTCTTTAGAAAATCCTTAACATTTGTTTTAGGCATTGTTATGCCTCATTTTTAATCTTATTTGTGGGTTATGGGACGCCCACACGGTTCACTAACACTTAGGGGGATTCGGGAAAGGAAAACTCAACTTAAACACCAACACAACCAAGTAATTAGTACACTTGGTGCTACAAATAAATTTTTAGCAAATATGTGAGAACCAATTGTCATTCAATGGTATATGGTTAGATTCAAGACTCAAAGACCTTTCTGTAGAGTCCAAGAACGCGCGAATCGGAGTTCGGACGAAAAAGTTATGGCCGATTGAAGTTTGGTAACAATTTCATATGCAGGGCTTTGCGAAAATTCGCAGGAAACTACGAAATTTCACAGCCCCTACGAAATTTTTTCGCAAAGGTTGCGAAAATTTTCACAAGTTTGCGAAAATTTCCTGCATTCTTTGATTTCGTTTTATTTTCCTCTTTTTCATGTTTAATCTACTTGAAAACAGTTAGTCAACACTAAATCAGTCCATTTGCGGTTCTTAATAGAACATACATGCAATTTTCTTGATGAAGCATTCAAAATCACTTTACACCACTCAAAACATCTCATTTTTTGTTCCAAACAGAGCACACATTCATGTTCATACAGAACAATGCGGTTGTTTTGGGCGGCATAAAGCTGAAATGAGGAGATAAGTAAGAAGAACAAACCAAAGATAGTCGATTCTAGTCTCTTTTCCTTTCAGTCTTGATCTTAACTCAGGCTTTATCTTCTCCGACTCCTATTCCAGCACAAACACAGTAAAAACAGTGAAATATCAGTCGACCATTCTATGGTTTCCAGTTATGGTTGATTTCTACCCCAATACTCTAGCTTTTCCATGCATCTAGACTAGAGTTACACTTACCTTGCAAGAAAGGATGAAAACCCTAGTTTTTGCTTGACCTAACCGAAACGCTTCATCATAGATCGGCCTACGTTTTGTCGGTTTAGGTGCAAATCGGTTAGGGCTTAGACAAGAGATGAACGGCTGGAAGAATGAGACGATTTCCACTGATTTTCAATTCTCAAAATGGAATGTGTCGGAGATGAGGGTTTGAGAAAGGAGTTCGTGCGTGAGAGAGAGTTGAGATGAGAGAATGAGAGGAATGAGAGAAATGTCTCTCAAGATATTTGGTCTTTTAATCCAATTCACTAAGCCTTGTTTAGCTACACTAATTCCCATTTTTCTCCACTTTAAAGCTTCATTTCACTTTCATTTTCACTTCATTTCATTTCATTTCATTTAACATTGACACTCCTCATTTACTCTTAGGTCCTCATTTGACATTTTACCAAACTTATTTGACTCATATAAATTTTGGTTTTTATCATTTTCTCGATTTTAGCCATTTTAAACTCGAAAAATGTAATTTAATTTATTTTACATATGACGTGTTGTAAAGCTGTTGGCTGAAATTTCGAGGCATTACACTTACTCTATTCGAGGGGCGTTTTGAATGGGTGAAACATTGTGATAAATGTCAGAGAATAGACGACATAAGCAGAAGAAATGTAAGTCCCCGCAAGGAATCCTGGTGGTGCAAATTTTTTATGTATGGGGGATAAACTTCATGGGACATTTCCCATCCTTATTTGGAAATCTATACATTCTCCTAGCTGTAGATTATATATCCAAATGGGTGGAAGCTAGCTTGTCCCATAAATGATGCCATCACAGCGGTGGGATTCATTCAAAGAAATATTTTGATGAATTGAAACTGGCAGGTAATCATTAGTGATGAAGGAAGCCATTTTGCAAACAAAGTGTTTGCAAAACTCATGAGCAAATACGGAATCATACATGTAATGGGATTGGCTTATCACCCTCGGTCAGGTAAACGGTGAGATTTCCCGATAGGGAGATAAAGAAGATTCTAAACGAGTGAACTCGAGCGGAAAGGCGAGTGCATAAAGCAGATGTTTTTGTGAGCTTATAGGGCACCTTCCACAAGCTCTTTATTGGAATGTCCCCATACAAGATAGTATTTGGGAAGCCATGTCATCTCCCTCTTGAACTTGAATATAAAGCTATGTGGGCTATTAAGAAATTGAATTGTGATTTCCAAGCTGTCAAAGAAAAGAGATTACTCCAAATTAATGAACTGGAAGAGTTGAGGAATGAAGCTTATGATAATGCCAAAATCTACAAGGATAAGACAAAGAAGTGGCATGATCAGAAAATTCTGCGGAGAGAATTCAAAGCAGGAGAGCTAGTCCTGCTATGCAATTCAAGCTCAAGCTATTTCCAAGAAAACTGAAGTCAAGATGGAGTGGTCCTTACATAGTAGTTTTGTTTTACCCTTTGGGATGACGAAGAAATAATTTTGGAAATGAGTTTAAAGTGAATGGTTAAAGATTAAAGCATTATTTTGGAGGAAGATCCAATATAGAATAGTCCCAGATTTGAAGAGATTGATAGAATTGCTTAAATAAGGACACACTGCTGCAATGTCTAGATAAAGACATAAAAATTAGCAACTACTTGGGGAGGTAACCCAAAATTTTTTTATTTTCTTTTAGAGTGATTGTATTTAATTTGGAGTGTTTTGAATAGTTTAGTAGTGTAGTTTCTTTAGAATTTATTTGCAATCTATTTAATTACAATCTTCTGAATGACAGGATAATGAAGCTACAAGAATATATGAAGATCAATTTTGAAGCATTTCCAACCAGATTGAGTTATACAGAGTTTGCTACAAAGGGTAGTCTACTTCCAATTCTTATTCTGTAGAAATGATGCATAACTAAGTTTGGGGGAGTGTAATTTATCTGAGTTAGAAATTTTCATAGTAGCTTCATTGTACCTTTGCTGAATAGTTGTTGAAAATTTCTGCAATCCATTGAAAGTTTGTTGAATTGATTGAACTGAAAATCTGAGTGTTACTGTTCATGCTCGAATTGAGAATTTTTCAATAGTGATAGACTTTTATTCACGAGCATTAACTGAAATTGTAGAAATAAAATAGGGAAAACAAGTACAAATTTTCTATTTAAAAGGCTAAACTCCCACTCAATGTGACAACATCGACAGCAATGTCCTGACATTATCGCGACATCAAAGATATACAATAGCAACATTGAGTCAATGTCGCGACATCAACATATCAATGTTGCGACAAGTGACTATCAAGAGCAACACGAGGCGACCTTGAACCGGCGACATTGTCGTGACATCAAGCCAATGTTGCAACATTGCATTTTCAATGTCGCGACATCAAGTAAAGCCAATTAGAAAATATGAGTAATGTCGCGACATCGCCACAACATCAATGCGACATCAAGTCAATGTCGTAACATCACTACTCCAATGTCGTGACATTACAGTTAGGGCAGCCACCTATAAAGGAACGCCGAGATTTTCATTAAAATCTAATCTTTCAAACTTTCGAACCCTAGCCTTCTCAAAACCTCATAAAAATCCATACAATTTCAAATCCCAACTCTCCAACCTTAGGTGAGGTGATATGAACAGTAGTGGAGGAGTTACGAGAGAACACAGAGAGGAACTAGCGCCCTCGAGTCGTACGGGGATATAGGGTGGTGGTAGAAACGAGGCTTCGGGGTCTTACTCCAGCAGGAGCATATTCATTTCGTATCGACCCGAAACCGTGGAAGGGTTTCAGGCTAGTGTCGCCATTTAAGGAAAGATCAGCGGCGAGCTGAAATTAGAGCCGGCATAGGAAGCGAGGAGTGCGGGGCCTAATCAAAGAGATTCTACACGATACGGGCGAACGAGAGGGCTGATGCTATGTCGAGGAGGTGGATTTGGGGAAAAGGCCATCGGCTCTTGGAGATGGACCGGTGGGGTGAATGCACCACCAATGCGACCAACTCTCTTGAGAGATTGGGGAGTTTGAGGAGACCATCGAGTGTGGGCGGTCTGGGCGATGGTAGAGAACCAAAACCATCCGCAACACCTACATTGACAGAGGCGATTTGATAGAAGCGGTCAAGGTATGGTTCTATTTCATAAATTATGTTCTCACCCTTTCAACACGTCTCAGCCAGTGAGGCAAGACCCAACGCCATACTCTTTGTATGCATTGGTCGAGGAACGTGTGGAGGCCGAATCTGTGGGAAATAGTGGAACAGTCCCGTCTACGGACTACGCAGGGGAATAATTTCTCGGGGAATATCCCCACCACACGCCTTGATCACACTCTTGTTAGGGGTGTAACGTCAGTGAGGCAGAGAAAGAAAGGTGCCTAAGATCCTCTCCTATCACCCTCACTGGAGTCCTAAAAGCTCAAACCACGAAGGTGAGAAGTAGAACTAGAAAAATGAAGAGAAGCGACTTTGGCGAGGAATGGCCCTAAATTGAAGAGCGGAAACATAATAAATAGGGGGAGGGTTCAGCTACCTAGGTAACCGGTTCTCTCCTTGGCACAAAGAAACATTGCCTACTCAAAACATAACAGAGAGAGGGAAAAGAAGAGAAAAATAGCAAGAGAGCAGAACTTAAAACCTGTTCTCTTTGCTAACAGAGATGAGAGAGGATACGAAGAGAATAGATAAACATTTGGGGAAGAAGCTATGAAAATATAGGTGGAAAATGGAAACGAGAAGAAGACACTTAGCGGCTTCTCCAGCGGAGAGGGATGAGGTGGAGAAGAGCTAGCTTAGAGGGATAGAGCATTGAGGGCTGAGTTAAAAGAGAGGGAGAGGGCATTTGTGAATGATTAGCTCATGAGAGATTAGGAGCTGATCAAGATCAAGGAGGTTAGGGAAAAGGAAATGGAACAGAACCTACTCCAGAAGGTTGAAGCCTTTGGTTATCTTTACAAGGAACACCAGAAGGAGATCAAAGCTACCATCCAAAAGAGGGATGAAGAGCTTGAGTCCACCTTGAACTACAGGGAAAAACTATGGACAAAGAGCATAGACCTGGTGAACCAAAACATGATAAAGATGTATCAAGCTTCAAGGGTGAATTGGCTTGATCCTAAATTCCAGCTGAAGTAGAAACAGAAAGGTGTTCATCAGCTTGACATATTTAGAAAGAATGTTTTAGTTGTGAGAAGTGGTGGCTCAGGCGAGAAAGAGGCACAGACCCCTCAATCCTTGACTTCACACCCTCTAGTGGCAGGTATAAGTTCAAACCTGTAAATCTAAAGCCCTCAAAATACCATAGAAGAAAAAAAAAATAGGCTCTATTCCTCTCTATCTCTATCTATCCCTCCATCTCTCTATCTTCCTATATACTTTTTTCTCTCTCTCTCTCTTGTAATATATATAATGTAGTTCTTCCCTTTTCATCAATAAAAAGGCAGTTTCTGAAATTTTGTGTACAGTATTTTCTTATTTTCTTATTTTCTTTTAATTTTACATTTCTGAGATCTATAATGAATTTGAGTGTTTGTTGGTCTGAATAAATGAGAATTCAGAATGCTGCAGAGTTGAAATTTATGGATGTTGTTGCATATTCTCTTAATGGGTGAGTACTTATTTAGGGTGTAGAAAATTTTAATTTGAATGTTAGTGTTATTTGTTGTTGACCAAAATGAACTGAATTGCTTGATAAAATGGTGTAAGTAGACAATAACACAGCAACTGTTTTAAACAAGCTAAGTCTAAAAGCGGGGCTAGAATTTGAGATTGAATTTTTAGTGTGATGTCAATGATAAATAAGCTAAATTTTTAATCAAGGCTAATAAAGCTACTAATTCTAGTCAAATTGAACAGTACAATTCAGAAAATGACTAAACTAACACACTGGTCAGAAGTGACTTACCACCAGAAATCTAAAGTGTCCTAGAACTTGTTGCATAATTATTCAAGGTGAAATCCTAGGCATCACAACCAGCAGAAAATGATTTAGGCCATCCTTGGATAGTTTGGGACTTTCAAAAGCCTACCCTTGATATGTTATATGCATATACCTTAGTACCTATTTTGAGCCCTAATGCCAGTTTCATTATCACAACCAAAAAGAAGAGCCTTAAACCTTCTTTAAGTCTTACCATACAGTAAAGAACCCTTAATTTACCTAGAACTACATATCAGTGCAGCATAAATGATCAAGAGGATAAGTTTGGGGAAGTACAAATTTGAATTAAAAGGAAGGAGAAAGGGAGACAATTAAGAAAAAGTTGTACTGCAAAAATAGAAAGTTAGAAGCTGAAAAAGAAGGACAGTTTCAAGGAGTGGAGCAGCATCCTACTCTTGGGCGATGTAAGTTCATATGGGTGTTCTACGCCCTAATACCTAATGTCATGCGGTATGGGGCTGCGACTAGCTTGTTAAGGGTAGTAAAGCTTTAAAAGACGATGGCGTCCCGAGTGTTGGGATTGCTCGATACCATTAAAGCCCGACCTCTATTACCATCTAACGCTGACACTGACCGTGGTTGTGCTCACAAATACTCACTTAACTTGTAACTATCTTTTTACTTTTTACCATACCATTAACTTGTTCATTCATATCTTGTTAAACATTTAACTTGATATATTTTGTAGCGATGGATTCTGAAAATATATTAGCTCCATAAATGAGTATTCAACCTTATCTAATTTTACATTGCTTATAAAAGAAAAACATATACAAAAATATACCAAAAGGTCTTCAATGGGCACCTAGCAGTGTGTTGGCCTTGGTTGCTGATGTGGAATGTATGGACTTCTTGTTCCTGCTTCTCCTGTACCTACACGGATGAAACACCTTTGCTAAACATAAACAGTGGGAAATAATACATGTGGGCGACCTCCCAATAAGGGTCATCACACTTTAAGCGCATATCAACTAGCATTCATTTACATATACATTGCTTGTCCATGTTTTGAACATATCATTTATAGATATGCTTCTACATATATCATACTTATTAGATCTTATCATTGTTTCATTCCATATCATCTTTCATTTACATTTTATTCTTGTAGTTATCCTTTGTATCGTATATCATGCAGCAATGCTATGCTTCTCATATCATATCATGTCATTTGCATATTCTGTCACGCATATGTTTTAAAGGCCTTGATACTGGGATAGTGGATACGGGAACTATAAGGCCAGAGGTCTTTTATTATCATTGTCTGAGAATGACCATTCTATAAAGGGCGTGTTATCATTAATACAGACAATGACCTCTATAAGGGCCCGAAGGCGCTGTTATCAGTGTACGAGACAATAACCATCTATAAGAGGCCCCAGTCTTTGTAAGCGGAAGCCTGAAAGCGGGACTGGCCCAGTCGTGATATTGCGGACTTGTTTCCACAGCCAGGCATACTTTCCAATCTATCCAGCTACTAGGTTCTAAGCAAACAATCTGTTTCTTTTTTCCTTTACAATATATATATATATATATATATATATATATATATATATATATATATATATATATATATATATCATATCACGAATATTATTTATTGCATCAGATGCTCGTATCGATATTTTCTTATCATTTACGCATATATATATATATCTCGTATCCCCAGAATAATATTGTTATCAGATGCTCATATCACGATATTTTCTTATCATTTTCTGTGTCATCTTTATTCTTGTATTATTTAGACATTTATCGTTTTCTATACGCCATTTACACATTTATCTTTTCATAAATAACACTACATTTGACACATGAACAAATGAGGCGAGACGATATATTTATGACGGCCGGATCGCCTAAGTAGACGAAGAAGTCTGAGAACATTTTTCATATAAATTCCATACATGTACTTTCATTCACTTATTAGGATCCTCATTAATCCAATTGACGATTGTTAGACTTAATGGATAAGAGGAACCAAAAACAGAACTAGGTACAGTGCGCTGGCGGAGGGAGGTTCACCTAGGCGAAGCATTGCTCGCTAGGCGGGACGAGAAAAATGCAAAACCTGTCTCAAGTCCATTTGGAAGAATTTCTTTAAGTAGGATCATGGGTTGAAGATAAAAGTGACAGTTTTAGAACCATTTCTTGAACTCAGCTGACAGACCAATTGACTGTTGAAAAACTTTGTGTTGGAGCTTTGTCCTATCTTTTGACAGGTATTTCTAATAAGATTTTTCTTTCACTACTTTTACAAAGTGGGATTTCCATACTCATCTATACAAACCCATACAAATTCCATACCTTTGCTTTTCTTGCACTTATCTTCTTCTTTCCTTCCTTCTTCTTCTTCTCCTTCTCTTCTCTTCTCTTCTCCTTGTCTCTCAACCGGTTTGCCCTAACATTTAAGACCAAAAATGGTTTATTTTCCTTTTATTAATAAGGCCATGTTTGTCCTTATACAATTTTGTATTTCTTTTTTGGTTTTTTCTATTAGGTCCTTTATTTTGCTGTTGTTGCAGGTGAATTTACGTGACGCTGGCATTTGAGTGTGACGAGTGTCACGCCGTGTGAAACTCTTTGACTTGCAAAAACCACCGAGAGGCGACCACACATCTGTTTTCTGTTCATATACACGATTTACGTAATAGCAAAAATTCTTTTACATATACATTATACATACGCCATAAAGTGGCATTCATTATATTACATGCATATACTAGGTCCATTGCTTGTCTTATTGGAAGTTTCATATTACAAAACTATACATATAAAATCAAAATTGCGGAGCAGTGGTGACACTACCATCTCTGAGATGGCATATCTTTGATGGTAGGGATATCTGTCTTATCCTTGTCTTACTTACATACCTGCGGATTAAAAACCCGAATGCTAAACTCTGCGCTTGAGTGGGAAAACATATCATGGGCGATCAATAGCATTGATGTGCGAAGCAGTGAATACATTTCTTATATAAATACGGATCCTTATACTTGTAGACTCTAACACTCATCATCTTGTCTAATGACTTTCATGGTTCAAAACATGTGCATATATCATATCATTCCTTATCTATCACATATACTTTGCTATTTCTTGTCATTTGCTTATATCGTATAACGGTCTATTTCATATTATTTCTTGTATCATATTCTTTGCAAGTTTCCTATACTTTCATGTTCTTTTCCTTTCATGTTCGTATACTATGCATGTATCATATACTTTCATATCTTAAATACTTTCATATAACCTATCTTATATTGTCCTATACTTTTATCTACATTCTTATACTTTTCATATACGGTACTTTTGTATGCTTTTATCTGTCTTTCACCTGTTTCTAGTCTTTTTTCATCTTTCAGTTCTATGACTTGTACATTCACATCTTCATACATATATCATTTCTTATCCTGTACCTATATCATGTCTCCTTTCATGTAGTGGCTACACGCCCATGCTATACTATTCATTTCTGACATATTGTATCATATATTTTCTTATACAATCATGTATTGTCATATACTTTGCATTTGCGTTTTCACTCTGACTATAGAATTGGCATTCACGACAGATTCAAGAGGGAATCTCGTCATGGTTGTCATTCAATAGCAATGTGATTTCGCATTTAACAATATGATTCATTTTGACTATAGAATTGATATTCACGACAGATTCGAGAGGGAATCTCGTCATGTTTGTCATTCAGTAGCAATGTGATTTCATGTACTTGCATATTTTGTCATATACTTTCATTTCATCTTGTATTGTCATATTGTACTTCCCTATATTTTCATCTTGTACTTTTCATATACTATACTTTCACAGCAGTTTCACTCTTAGGCTTTTCATATGCTTTTCATATACTTTATCATCAGCGCCATTCGTGTCATTGACCGTTATTTCTGTACTTGTATACTTGTCATTTGTTTTATGTTTCATGCATAAACCTTAGACGGATCTGAGGAAGCGCTATATGTACGAAGAATCTTATCGGCTGTGCGAGGCAGTGATCTCTATCACATATGTACTCGAAGAGTCTTATCTGTCGAGACAATGATCTCTCTGTATGACCCAACCTGCATTTTCTTTGGGCGGGTTATAATGATCAAACGGGGCCTCGATATCACACATTTTTGTGTATCTTATGACAACTATATCCCTATAGGCATGCCTATCTATCCCTATCAGATTCTGCGAACCGATCCATGTGTATTTTATGTTCGGTACATATCTCATATTCACAGATAATTATTTATTATTCAGTAATCATATGCAATATTTACAACCATGTTGTATCTTTACATTTTCATATATCTTTTGCTTCAATTTACTGTATTCATAATTCTTTACCATACATGTAACTATTTTCCTATCATTGTGCATTTCTAGCATGTGTTGTCTAATCGTATCTTCTAATCTTATGGTTCATCATATATTCTATATTCATATTATTATTCATATCATATCATATATTCATATATATTCTTATTCTTTATTTAATTTCTTAATATCCTTCCAAGACGTCAGGAGCTGCTCAAATCGATCACGAAAATTTCGATATTGGTCCAAAAATCTTGGGACTAAATCACGACCTATTAGGCCTTCCGAAACAACCTATACTACATAGTTTTATTTAAGTAGGGAAAATTTCTTACCTCATAGGTTTGATGAAACTCCAGATTTTGGTACCGCAGCGTGGCTCGCGTCGTGGATCAGCTTTGTCTCTTGGTGAGCCAATTACGTAGTTAGAGCAGTAGATTTGAGAAAGTGCAAGAAACTTAAGTTTTGAACTTCTTACTTGAATTCTCGTGAAATCTCGTGTTTTTGGTACTCACGCGTAGCTCGTGATAGATGAACTTTGTTCTTGGCTGGCCAATTCCGTGATCAGAAACTCAGTATATCTAAGAGATAGAAGAATAAAATAAAATAAAAATCTCTCCCCCTCAGTTTTCAAGCTCCCATACATCATAGTCCAGGTGATTTTATCTTTCTTTTTTTAATTATTATTTGGATCCTTAGCTACGTATTTCATTCAGATTAGTTTTGCCCGAAAAATTTTATTTTTACTTCGAGTTCACTTTATTTTAAATGAACTTAGCTCAAGCATTTCACATTCAGAAGTTTCGTAAAAATCTCATCCACGAGATTCTTGGCGATTTATCACCTAGAAAATTGTAAAATATTCCGATTATCTCGGGTCCCAGTAGAAACTTCTGGATCTTCGTTCGCGAGGCAAGATTCAACGGCGCACTCGTTTCATCGTTCGAGATCTAGAGGAATTTTCTAGACTTCCCACTGGAACCATTACGGTAATAGATTATTATTCTTACTTGATTTCTCTTGTTGCATTCTAAATCCTTAGCACCTTCTTCTATTTACATTAATTTCTCTTAATTCCTCTTGGATATATGCTCTTCTTATATTATGACATTTGGGTCCTCCCAGTGGTGAATTACTTTACTTGATTTTAGTACTAATTCAGTCTCTCGTTTTATTTTTCAAAAAATTCAATTTAGCTTTATTACACCCAACATGTCACAGCGCTAGGGTATATTTAGGACATTTTAACTTCTCACCTTCCATGTAGCCTATAATCTTATTTCATATAACCTTTGGGTCGAATTTAGTAAATTACTAGTACCTTGACCATAGATTAATTTCAATTTTCTTATTTTATTTTTTAGCATTATTTAATTAGAAAAAATATACATTTACTTATCACCAAGTGTTTTAAAAATGTCATGGTATAATTTGGGGTGTTATAAGTAAAACATTGCCTCGAACTTGAAACAAAATGAAAAGGGCTTGAGCAAACCCAGAGCTAACGATGGAAAGAAAAAAAAGCCACATAGGAGGAAATGCAAAAAAATGCACTAGATTTGGTTTGGGGGTGCTTGTAGAGCTAGTTTAGCAGAAAAATAAGATGAGTAGTGAAGGCAAAGAGTTGAGAAAATGTATGCAGTTTGGGTAAACTTGAGCCTAAAATGTACAGTTATCTACCAAGTGCCCTAGCCATACATTACAAGCTCAAAAGACTTATTTGATTCTAAGGGGTATGTTATACCTACATTAATGGAGAATAATATGACCAACAAGCCTATGGGACTTAAATTACTGTGAAAGATATCATCTTGAATGGTAACTCTCATAAAGCTAACTAATCTGCAAATCAGTCATAAAGGAAAGACCCACACACACTCACAGAGTCAAGAACTATATCTATTTATTAACTATGAATTACATGCTGTATTGAATGATCTAAATTGAAAAAAAAAATTGATTCTGAAAAGGAAGCTCAATTGGAATTGATATCACAACTAAAATACTACTAAGGCCTTAATGTTGATTTGAGTAAAAAAAAGATTTCATTGAAAAAAAACGTCCTTAAAAATTGATTTTTATTGTTTGAGGACAAACAAATACCTTTTTCTTTTCTTGAGGACAAGAAAAACTCTAAGTTTGGGAGAGTTTGATCAGTCTAAAACTCATCTAATTTTATGCCCATTTTTCACATATATTTCAGGCTTAAAAGTTCAGTTTAATGCAAAATTATGGAGCTTTCACCTAGATTCATGTTTTGCAAGAACTTAAGGAAAAGAAGCATAATTCAACATAAAATGGAGTAGAAATGAGCATTGTGGAGGAGAAGGACCCGATCACAACATGGATTTCAGGTGTCGCAACGTATGAGCGGAAGGTCTTGGTGTGCGATGTTCACGACATAGCCACGACTATCAGCTCAAAGGGAAGGAAAGATATGCGATGTCGACATCATGAAACTGACCCTAGCAATCAAAATATAGCAGCCATCCAATGTCGCGACATCGCGAACATAGCTCACGACACTGTGGTGGTAGAAGCCGGATTGTTTAAATGTCACGACATCATTACAAAAACTGACCCGGTGAAGACATCGGCTAATGGTATCATGATATCAAAGAAGTAACCGACATCAGCGAGGCTTGAACATTGGATTTAAACATCGATGTCATGACATCGGTCGTAATGTCCGAGCATCCAATCAAAGCAACACGGGTGATGAGACAAGTCAAAAGTGCGACAGGAATAAATGTCACGACATCAATAAAGTGGCGAGGACTTAATGAAACCAGATTCAATGCCGACGCCGAAACGACAATGTCAGCGACATCAAGCGAAAGGTCCGTACTGCGAAGGCAATGTCGCGACATCAACAAGTTAACTACAAGCAATGTATCAGCGACATGTTAAATGTAAGAGCAAAGGTGTGAAATATATCGGCGACATCTGTGAGATAACTATAGCAATGTTGCAAAATCATACCTAAGCATCCAAGTTGAAACACTACAGAGTAGTGTCGTGACATCAATTCAATGTAAGTAACATCAACAAATGTAACTGCAGGAAGGCAATGTCGGGACCCGGAGTAATCTACAACGAATCTCATTGTGCGACATCATCCTGACGATGACATAAAAGTAAAAAATGCCCGATAGATTTGCAAATATTCAAACATCATATGCTGACCCACGATATTGAGAAACATGTGTTATAACGCGTTAACAACTGGGACGTTTCTGAGAGAATCTTGTGGTCTCCCCCTCATATTGAGATTTGAGATTGAGCCTATAAATAGAAATCTAAGGAATTAGTCTGACTTAAGTCGAGACTGAAACATCACAGATTATTTGGAGTCTCCTCTGTATATTATTTTCTTTTATTTCTTTTCGTCTATTTAGTTTCAGCTTACATTTTAGTTAGTATTTTCTTTGGATTTGAACAGTGATATGGGCTGAAGTTTTGAGTTGGGTTCATTGTAAAATTTTGGTTTTCATTACTATATGATTTCAATGGAATTTGGAAATTTTCTGAAGTTCATTTATTTCAGTTAGCTTGTAATTTTAGTGAATTTTCCTGATTAGTTAGTCACTATTATTCACAATCTGGTATTAAAAGACTGAGCTCCCTCTGGGAATGGACTTGTGTTTATCATTTTCTGCGCAACTTAAAAGAATGTCATAATTATAAATCTTGAATTTATCTAATTGGTGTTGTTCTTGAAATTAATTGTTCTGAATATTTGTAGCTTGTACCCAAAAAGGGGTTGTATCTTGCTCTACGATTTAGAACTCGAGTACACAAAGATGGAGATTCAGAAGTATAGCACAAAATTACTTGGGGTATCTTTAGATTAATATTATAGAACTAATGAACTCTGAAAGATTACTCTTATAGATCACTAATTTACTCACGATGTGAGGATTAGTTGGTTGATGTATCAATTTAATTGATTAAAGGTTTCTCCTCTGTTTGATGGAATGATTTTGATCCCATGTTAGCATAGATCTAATCAAGGAGATAGAAAGTTTACTCAAATTTGAAGGATGAGATACCAATTATATTGGAGAAGGCTTGCATCATCCTGTTTATGGGGGCAAGAAATCTTCAATCCTAGGAACAAGGTGTGAAGTATTGGAAAGGAAAAATACCCAGTTCTTAGAAAGATGATTATATCCTACAAATGGCAGTTAGACCCATGTCCCAGAAGGAATATGGTTCTCTAATTAGTGAAATGTATAGTGTATGGAGGAATCCAAACTCTACTATATTGTATCTTTGACAAATTCAAATTTCAAACTGATGGCTAAATAGAATGATGCAAAAAAAATTGATAATCATACATTGATCTATTTCCCAGTGTTAACTTTACTCAATGAACTCTCAATTCCAATTCATTTTGAATTTTTGTTATAGTTATCGAATTTTAATCAGTCATTCTTTCTTTAGTTTAAACAAATCAATTTTGCACTTTTGAGTTCAAATAGTAAGGATATCAGTAGTAAGGGGTAATTAATCTTTTTAGATCATCCAATCCTCATTAGGAATGATATATAGACTTAAAATCCACTTTTTTACTTTGTATGACTGTGCACTTATACGAGAGAATTAAACCTAATAAAAAATTTCATTGTCACGGCCCTTCGAGAAACATTTCTTGCAATTTTTATGATCAAACAACAAGATTTGGCATTCTGTTTGAGAGTGAATAGTCCTTAGTAACAATCTATTAGAATGATTTGTAGTTTTGGTCTACTTTAAAAATCAAATATATATCCAAGTTTTTAGCACCATCAGTTTGAATAGTTAGAGGCAACGGTGGCGAAAATTTTGGTATACGTCGAATATCCAGTCGTGTAGCGCATCGTTGTTCGGTAGAGCCCTGGTTAAGAGATTAACGACATCTTGACCAATGACGGCGAGTTCCGGCCCAGGTGGGAGGGACACTTGCATGATAGTGAGAAGAAATGGGGGTGGCGAAGCTCTGTATGCACTCAATAAATTATACGGGACTCCAGTGCCTATGATGTGGAATGCTACGCATCTTAAGAGCTATTATCAATAAAGTTCTCTTATTTAAATAAAATCTTCCTTTGAAGTGTTTTCTTTCAATATTTTCAAGCGCGATGCAAAGACCAAATATGGCTCTAAGCTGCGTACTTTTAACGTCGGACTTGGCTTTCTAAGCTGCTTTGACACTTTCAAAAACTAGACTTGTGGCTCTAAGCACATGCGATTTAAAAAGACCAAACTTGTGGCTCTAGCTGCCAGCACTTCAGATGGGTGATGTGGCCTAGCCTCAGCCCGAAGCACTTTCAAGGGCTGTGTGGCGGCTCATAGCTGGCTAAAGCTTAAGAATGTGGTTTCTTCTCACAGGCACAGGTGCGATCGCCACCAGCTCTTAGCTCCCAAAAGACTTAACTATCCTAGCTAATGTTCGCAGAAAGGATAAGAAATCATTGCATGAGTATACCAAAAATCATATTTCATTAAAATACGCCAATAAGCGTCAGTGGCTACAAAAATATGTATATCTTGGTAGCGGAGGCTGTTGCTTGCAAAAATCTCCCAAGGGAGAGAGGGAGGAGAAGAAGAAGCGGAGAAGCAAGAGAAAATCTCGAGCTCTAATTCCCATTGGAGGCATTCGCTTCAAGGTCCTTGGCTGGCTCGATCAGATCTATCTCATTGTTTAGCCAGCACCGATGCTTCTATACTTTGAATGAGCGCCATGGTTCGAAAGTCAGGAGCAATAAGGGTTGGAGGATTGACATCAAAGTACAGAACTCTTTGGTTAGCTTCCCTGGTTATTGTGTTTTAACGCTACAATATACATTGTGTGAAGCAGATCACCTCGGCGGGTCCTTCCCAATCCGATCTCCCTCCGCGGCTTCTTTTATACGACAGGAATGAAGGGAGGGACCTCATCTTTTCTTGCCCGATCCTTTAGCCTGCCTTGCGCCCAACTTCGCTGCGGTGCTTGAGGCGTCTGGAACGCTAGATCGTCATCCTCTGCCATTGTCGCTACATGCGATACGGCCCGGCAGCTGCGGGCAATCTGAGCTTCCTTCTTAGCCTCATCCCTCTCCTTATCCTCATTCGTGGCTCTTTCATTGCCCTCCTTGGCCTTCTGCTCCCCGTAACTAGACTTAGACCACCAGCGCACCCGGCGTCATGCCAACTTACCTTCTCTATCAGGGCGATTGGCGGGTCAGAGACGAAATCGGGATAACTCACGATACCGCTTTCATGTAGCGCTGACCGGCATAGGATGTCAAGTGAGAAGTCACTCTTTTTATCATACTTATAACCTTTACACTTGCACATAATCATATAATGTATAAACATTCAACTTGTATTTACATTATGTAGCGTGGATTACAAAATATATATACAAGCTCCAAATATGGATCGTTCAGCATTTACAATATTTATTAGTTTACAAATTTCTACCTGTGAATAAAGGTCTTCAGATGTTCCCCTATTGATCATGTGGTCTTTGTTTGTGATGTCTTTGATTTAATACCTGTCCTCTGGTTTCCTCTTCACACAATGCCTGCAGTTGAACACCTGGAGTACTAAACTACGCTTACAGTGGGAATATGACTTCTATTAGAGTCACACACTTTATACAAATGCATATAAACACATATAATAATATGATTATCATTTCTCCTATATATATATACTTATCATAACTTCAGTTTCATTTATATGTGCCAGATACTTTTCATGTAATCTATTTACTTTTACTTGTTCTTGTAGTATACTATCATCACATATGAGTGCTATGCTTCCCATATTCTCTTCATTTCATTTTATATATCGCACGCTCATTTCTTTTATCTTTCTCTGTAAAACCTTAGGAGTGGATACGAGATACTATAATCCATGAGGACGAAAGGTGCTATATTCATTTGTATGAAACGTTGATCCAGAGGGCAGTAGGCGTAATATAATATACGAAGGTATCATCCTTTGACCGAGGGCGGTGACTATCCATGAGGGCCCGGAGCGTGTGGTGACCCGCTGAATTTTTGATCAACGGGATCCCTATGTCATTGACGCCACACCGCGGGGTCGATTTCAGTCTAAGCGATATCTGGACTGTGCTTTTACAGCAAATGCCCATATCCTACCCGGGTTCTAGCGAGACAATCTTATGTATTGTACATATTCGTATATATCTCCTTATTCGAATAATTATTGTCATTCGGTAATCATATGAGATATATATATATACAATCAGTTATTCATATCTTTACATTTTCATATACATTTATATGCATAAATATTTGTCTTCTATACCATATACTTATGAGCTATTTATGAATTCATAATGGCGTTCATAATAAATAACTATAGTTACCTGTACTGCCTACTGTTTTCCGTGTTTTCTGGAACTAATATGAGTTCCAATCTTATCAAAAACTGTCTATTTCTGTGAATTCTCTTGACTCAATGGGCTTTCCATAGAGTCCACTGAGAACACCAATCGGGTTAAGCGAAGAGATATGACCTTAGAAGTTGGAGGTCATCTTGATCGATCTTGACGAGCGGCCTCTGTTGACGAGCTGCACTGAAGTGAACGAAGCTCCATTTGTAACGCTTTAATTTGACATCTAATATTCTCCTCGGGCATATGGATGGATTCTTAGCTCAATGGGCTTTCCATAGAGTCGAGAACGCAATCGGAGTTAGTGGAGTGAAGGAGATATGACCCAGCAAGTTGGGTCATCTCTTGCGATCGATCTTGACGAGGCTGACTGGTGACTGAGCTACACTGAAGTGACGAGCTCGGTTTGATGCCTCTGTCTGGCATCCTAATATCTCCCTCAGGCATATGGATGGATTCTTGACTCAATGGGCTTTCCATAGGAGGTCCGGAAACACTAGTCGGATTCAAGCAGAGAAGATATGAGCCCAGCCAGAAGTTGGGTGTGCTTGGCACGATCTTGACGGTAGCCCGCCCTTGTGCCAGAAGAATCTGATCGCGAGGCCTAATGTTCCCCTTGTGCTTTGTTCAGCGACGACCCTTGTTTTAGTGACCCACCAATCCAGCGCGGTGGGCGGCCCAGCGTTCTCTTGTGACCCCTTACCTGTGGCGACCCTGGTTGCGAGTTGGGCGACCAGCTGTTCACGTGGCGACCCCTTGTTTGGCGACCTAAATCGCTTTGTTTGGGCGATATGTGTTCGTGTGACACGTTTTGGCGACCCCCTGGTCGCTGGCCCCGGGCGACCTACTTTGTTCATTGGCGATCCGCATTTGGCGACTTCCCCCTCGTCCACTTTGTTGGGCGACCACTGTTCATTCAGCGACCCCTTGTTTGCGAACTGTCTTTGGTGTTCAGTTAAAAAGACGCAGCAGTCTACAGAAGTCGAGTGCAAATTCAAAAGCCTAACATCCAGTTTCATTGATGTGGCTACAATTTCAGAAGGACTTGCTTCCCAGTCTCTTTATTTTCTGGTTCAAGAAACTATTATAGTATCGGCGGCTGCTGTAACTGGTGGATAATGGGCATTTTACGGGTTCCCTAAGCTTGCAGCTAGACCCTTCTCATACCACATATTTACAGGGTATATAGCTCTTTGTAGCTCAACCCTACAAGAAAGGGTTTAGGAGTTCTCAGAGCCCAAACCATGCACACAAGAATGGGGTTCTAAACATGTATCCATCTGTTTGAGCCAAAACTAGACTTCCATAACCTGAGACATGTGTATTCATACAAAACCATATTTCTCTCTGGCTTTTTAGTAGTTCCATACACATGGGAACTTCCAACATCCTCATAAGTTCTATACACCCAAAATCACTTTGTACTCCAATTCAGACCAATGCCCTGGTTCCCATACGTAATCCATTCACAGGAAATCTTCTTCTTCTTAACTACCACCCTTCTTTTCTCTGCTTTTCTCTTCTCTCTTATCGTATTTTGCTGTCTCCGCTTCTCCAAGACCAAAATGAGATATTTCTTTTGGTCTTATCATATTGATCTTATCCCATTTTATTTTACTTTGGTCCTCCAACTCCTTATAATATTTACCTAAATGATTTATAATATTTTACAATAGCCTCAAATCTTCTTATGTGTTTTATAATTAACAATATATTCTATTTTTGTTTTTATCTTTATTTTATTCGAATAAATATACTTTTCTACGTTTAATATACCCCGAAACATGTTTTATAAAGTATTAGGGAGATTATAATTTAAGTGTCTAACTCTCATAAAAGATTTAGATATAAAGATTTATACTGGTCAGTTGAGATCACTGCGCTCTCATAATTATACGGCTCCCAGTAACTATCCTTCCTCTTTCATAAGTGTTGCAGGGGAGCACTCTGTATGGAACTTGTTTATTCATGAAATTTGTTCCTCGAGGCAGGAATGGTCTTTGAGCTCCTCATCCTTGCAATAAAATCTTCTTGTGCTTGTAACTGCACGCCCGGTAGTATGCGACTCATCGAAGCGAAAGTATCTCCACGAAACCATCGACACCAAACACATGAAGTATAATTGGCCCGACTACGCAAGGGAGTGTCCCGATAAACCACGGGAGCCAATACGTTCCAAATCTCATATAGCCCTATGAAGAACCTTGGACTCGACTTGCCTTTAAACTTAAACCTAAAAATTTTCCTCCATGACTCCCAAAGGGTGCGCCCTTCCCACTTTATATTCAATATCTCTCCTCTTTAGGTTGGCATGATTTTTGTCTACTCCATTCAAGCGCTTTTTAACTACTGTAGAATAACACATACTTTCTCTCTGTATCTTTTACTATATGCAGACCTGCTCCCGATTTCTGCTCATTCAATTACATGTCCAACACCGGGGGTTCTACATTTTTCGACCTTCAAAGCCTCATGGTGCGCCACTTGATACTTGGCTGAAAACTATTGGCCTTAGGCAAATTTATCAATGGAATATACTATCCTGACTTCTAGAAAATTCCATGGCACAACCTCGAAACATACTCTTGAGCACCTTAATCAATCTCTCATTGTCCAGCATTATTGAGTACTGCGGATGAATCGATGTAAAATTAAGCTTGGTGCCTAAAGGTAGTACATAAATCCCTTCGGAACCGATGTAAGGCGGATCTCTAGCAAAACCTGATGAACAGCGGCTGCATCGCGATGCACAATAATCTCATCCACCATACTGTAACTCAGCTAATTAAGTCCGCGAACGATCGATCTGTGATGGTATAAAGATGGGCGACTTTGAACTATCTACAATCACCCAAAGCCATGATCATGTTTTTGTTGTGAGGAAAAACACAAATCCATGACAATGTTATCACTTCAGTGTGAGGGTGTGGAGGGGATTTAACAAACACATTGGCGCAGGTATTCTAACGACTTGTACGACACTGAAGCGCAGACACATATTGATCCGTCTACTTTTCATTCCTTTCACCAATAACGCTTGTTTCTGAGTCGGTACAATATTATTCCCTCCGGGGATGCATGGTATCTGGTAGTATGAGCCTCCCGAATGCGCTTTCTTTAGCTCTTTATCATCGCGCACATAATCTATTAAAATCTGAGCTTCGACTTCTCTTTCTCTAAAAACTCGATGCTTATCTACCATCTCCTAACCATCGTAAATTTTTACGTAACTCTTCATCATTTTTACCAACGCATCTACATCATTTTCTAAAGCAGGTTGCGCTTCCTGAATTGAGCTAACATGGCTCCATCATCCTGCCTAATCTCCAATCAACTGTCTTGTAGTGACAAAATTTTACTTTACCTTCTGCTGGCAAAGCATAAACTGCTATATTAGCCTTTCGGATGGTAATCTGAGATGGGTCTATGATATTTAATAACTCTAACCACCTCAAGCTGTCTCAGATTTAACTCTTTGCTGGTGCTTCTATAGAATAAAACTGGGAGACTCTTTATAGATGGTGTAGATTCTACACTTTTCCCAGTAGTAATTATTAGCCATATTTTTGAAAGCAAACACTACCTCGGCCCGCTCTAGGTCATGAGTGGGATAATTTTTGTTCATGTCTTCATTTATGCAGACGCATAAGCCTTCTTTCTATCTTACGTGTCGCATCCTAAACCAATGCATGAAAACATCACTATACAAGGTACCACTCACTTTTCCGAAAGGAGTAAAAATTTGTCCCATCAATCTAAGTGAACCCCGACGGACATCCTCCCTCATTATTAAACTAAGCTCTTCGACATTTATGCATCCCTCGAAACTTTATTCCTTTCTGAGTAACTGGCAAGCGGAGAAGCTATGGCTAGCCTCTGCAAATCTTCTATAATAGCAGCTAAGCGAGAAGCTTCTACGCTCAGTTACATTTTGAGGTGATTTCCAGTCCCTAGCCTTCAATCATATAAAGATCGCTCTTATACCCTCAGCCCCAGGACTTTATTACTATGCCACCTAGGGGCCGGGACTTTGCTGGCCAAAATCCGCATTTCTTCGAGCTTAGCATCTATATTCACTTTTTCCTCATAGCGTCCTGGACTATTCTCGGTGTTATTTTTCTTATGTTCCTGTGCATCCTTAGAATACACTGGGGATGTCATCGATAAAAACCGCGACAAATTGATCCACATAGAATTCGGAAAACCTTTATTCATCAAATCCATGAATCTTCTTGGAATTGCATTAGTCAGCACCCAAATAGCATGACCAAAAACTCACTAATGACCATATCTCGGGTTCCTATAATGTCTGGAGTCTTCAGCACATCTCATCCTTTACCCTCAAGCGATAATACGATCGCGAGGTCTGCTCTTCCGGGCACCCGCTCCTTTCAAGCGGTGTTAAAAGATCTTCAATTCTCGGCAATGGGTACTTATTTTTCTACATCACCTTAATGTCACCGATAATCGATGCACATCCAGTGAAATTATCTTTCTTTTTCACAAATCATGAGTGCACCCGAGGGCAGTTTGGGTGGATAAAATCCCTTTATCTAAAAAAGTTCTTGCAATTGACTCTTTAACTCTTTCGGCTCTAGTTGGAGCCATCACATCTGGTGCCCATGACACGCCTGAGGCCATTTCTGGTACAATTTCTATAGCTAAGTCCACTCTCTCATGTGGAATACTGGTAACTCTTCGGGGAATACATACAGGAAATTCCACCTGGGATCTTTCTGCATTAACCCGACTCTCTTGGGTCAAGTATCAAAACGAGAATGTCTGCATCCTTTTCATCATAATTCTCTAGCTTTTATAATTGGAGATGACATTAGACATTACACATGATCCAATGCCTTGTACTATTTTCTCGATCACAGTCGAACATATAACCTCTGATCTTTTTGTCCACAATCCGCGATAGCTGGTGTAGATAACCAATCCATTCCTAGAATCAGTCAAACTCTCGAATGGTAAGGTTATCAAATCGACGAAGAGCGCTCTGCAGTTTGTATAACAATGGGGCAATTTAATAATCTGCCCATTCACTAGCGTTGTACTTTGACCGGACTAGTTATGCATATCATATCTTAATTTCTCCTTCTTTGGTACTTTGTCAAATACATGCTCCATGCACACGCCAAGATGAGTAGATCAGGATCAATCAATGCATGCATCTCTATATCATATAAAAGAAAATATACACTTCTGCCGGGGGCATTCTGATCCCTCACGAGCCTTCATAGCATATGCTGTCTTCAGTCTTTGCTCAGGCATAGGGCGATCTTATTTGAGCCTATGCCTCCTCGTCTCTTTATCTTTGAGATGAATAGGCCTACCACGGTGTGAGTCGAAAGTGGTGTCGCGGTCTTCCTCTTTGCCTTCCTTGTTGGCCATTATCCCAACTCTACAGGGACAAGTAACTCAAATGCTCAAGGCTTCCTGTGCTTGAAAACACCCTCTACATCAATATCTATGAAACTCCCAATGCCTTTTATGGCAATGAGGGCGCTAAAATTTCTCCACATCCAGCCCAAACACCTCTACTGTACTACGGCTATTACATTGGACCTTTTGCCTTCTACCCCTAAGTAGCGGAACTATATTCGATTGTTTGGGAGATTCTCTGGCTCTTTTTCGAGGAAGACGAAGCTCCTCCTAGAAAACTACTATTACATTGAAATCTTTCTTTGTTGCTTTCGTTTCTAATCTCTCTACTTTCATTCACGGCAGTTGACGATAAAAATCGCATTTGGAGAGAGTCATAGAGTGCGAATACCTCTTGATGGAATGTGCGGTCCATCCACTCAAGATTGCCTACACCGAAATGCCTCGGTGAGGACGCGGTCCGGTGCATATTTACTAAGATATATTTCGATTCTTTTCATATTCGACCGCCAGATCGCTCCTTTAGCTAAATTTAGGAGCTATTGTTTCCACTTGGAATCCTATATCTCGATAACATACTTTGTCTGATTTCTTGGACAAGAATTCCCATGTCGGGGGACTTGAATCCTTGGACTTTTGGGTACTAGTTTCCCACCAATCCTTATGCCTCACCACTGCAGATAGTAGAGGCCCCTTGCAAGGATGCTTCTCGGTCGGGAGGGACATGCCCTCTTCTAATACCCTCTCTAATAAACTTTTCTAACCAGAATTCGGCTTTCTCTGACTCTTCCATGCTCGACCGCCCAGATTCCCTCGCTCCGTGTCTTCTTACTATGTCTGTGGAGCTTTGGGAGAGGAGTCGATCTATCCAAAACCCGAACCATGTCTTACGATATTCTCGAACAAGGCTTAGTGGGCTGTTAGGTACATTCTTTCGGATGAGCTGTGTATGTTTCTCTTGGGTTGCTGCTCTCGACTTCTTCGGGGACTGATCCATCTATCACGAAACACAAGGACATCCACATCAATTTACACATTTACTAAACATAGGCTTTTATATTTTATACTCTATTCCAGGAGCCACCTAAACTTAGGCTTTTCAGCTTCGTGTGATGCCTAGGCTCGTACCACTAACACATGGCACCTTCTCAGATCCGACCGGAATTGGCAGTGCAGACCAAATCAGGATGCTCCACGATACCACTAAGCGCGTAGCGCTGACTCGTATGGATGTAATTAAGTCACTCTTTTGTATATACCCCATAACCTTACACTTTGCATAATCATATAATATTAAACAATTAATAACTTATGTATTACATTATAACAATGGATTACAAAATATATATACCCAAGCTTCAAATGCAAATATTTCAACATTTACAATATTTACATTAAGTTTACAAAATTTCATATACAAAATGAACTACAAAGGTCTTCCAGGTAGGCTTTATTGATGTGTAGTCTTTGACTGGCGATGTGGATTAATCATCCTCTCGTTTCCTCTTACGGCTTGCTGGATTGAACACGTGTACTATAGCTTTTCGGCTTAGTGGGGAATATGACTTCTATTAAGTCTTTTTGCTTTTAGCACAAATGCATAACACATATAACAATAGGATTCTTGTCATTTCTCATATATATATCTAACCTGAGTTCATTTTTGCTATCATCTTCGAGGATACTTTTCATGTAATCTATTACTTTTGCTTCTTGTTCTTGTAACAGCCTTACTATCATCCTGCATGGTCTTTATGTTTCTATATTCTCTTCATTTCCTTTGCATATACTTGTCATTTCTTTTTATGTTTCGTATACGCATAAACCTTAGGAGTGGATGCGGGAATACTATAATCCGCTGAGGACGGTGCTTTATATTCAACGTGTAAACGATGATGAGCCCGTAGTATTTGTAATATAATATACGAAGTATCTATGCGACTATTCCCTGAGACCCGGTGACTATCCATGAGGCGGAGCGCTGTGTGTGAAAACCCTTTCGGGGCCACCCCCGAGTCAAAACGGGATCTATGTGTCATTGTTGACCCACACGGGGGTCGATTTCGGAATATAACTGATATCTTGCAGACTTATTATTCTTCTAATAGGCATGCCCATCTATCCCTCTACCCAGGTTCTAGCGGAACAATCAATGTATTTTTATGTTTAAGTATATATCTCATATTCGAATAATTGTGTCATTCGGTAATCATATGAGATATATATATATACAATCAGTTTATTTATATCTTTACATTTTTCATACTTCATTCATATATAATATTTAATATTGTATGCCTTGGGCTATTTATGAATTCATAATAGGCGTTCATAATGCAAATAACTATGATTTACCTGTGCACCCTTTACACTGTTTTCCGTGTTTTCTGGAACTAATATGAGTTCCAATGCTTATCAAGCTGTCTATTGCTGAATTCTTGACTCAATGGGCTTTCATAGAGTCCAGAACACTTATAAATCGGAGTTCAAACGAAGGAGATATGACCTTAAAGTTTGGAAGTCATGCGATCGATCGACACATTGTTTGAATTGACGAGGCTGCACTGAGTATACGAGCTCATTTTAACACTTACTTTAGTCTGACGTAATATTCTCCTCAGGCGCTATGGATGGATTCTTGACTCAATGGGCTTTCATAGAGTCTGAGAACGCAAATCGGAGTTCGGGCGAAGGAGATATGACCTTAGGGAATTGGAGGTCATGCCTTGATCGATCTTGACGAGCCTGACCTGAAGCCCCCGACGACTACTAGTGACGAGCTCAGTTTTGACGCGCCCCTCTTTCTGACTCTAATATCTCCTCAGGCATGGAATTGGATTCGCCGACTCAATGGGCTTCCATAGAAGTCGAGAACACCAATCGAGGCCAAGCGAAGGAGATGCGCTGTGACGCGGCGGTTGGAGGCCGCGCTGGCGATCTCGACGAGGTAGCCCAGCTGATGTTGGCGATCCGCTGATATTCGCGGCGGCCCTGATGCGGACGACCCCTTGTCCTTTACATTCCCTTTGGCGACCCCCTTGTTTGGCGACCCCCGCCGTCCCTTTGTTGGGCGACCAGCGTTCAGCGCGACCCGCATTTTTGGCGGCCCCTCGTTTGGTTGTTGGGCGACAGCTGTTCTGTGTGACCCCCTTGTTTGGCGACCCTCGTCCAGCATAAAGACGGCTCTGCTTGTTCATTGGCGATCCCCTTGTTTGTGACCCACCGTCCTTTATTGGTGGAAACCACTTTGTTCGTGACGGCCTTGTTTGACGAACTCGCCCTTTGGCGTTCAGATTAAAGACCATAACGGTCTCGAGTCTGATAAAGAAATTCAAAGCCTAACATCAGGTTTCATTGATGTGGCTTACAATTTCAGAAGGTTCACCGCCAAATTCTCTTTATTTCTGGTTTCAAAAACCCATTACCAGCATATCCGGCTACCACTGCATATGTATGAGTCGATAATAGGGCATTTTAAGGTTCAACTTGCAACTAGACCCTTCTCATACACATATTTAGGAGCCTTAAAGCTCTTCTTAACTCAACCCCTACAAGAAAAGAGTTTAGGGTTCTCAAACCCAAACCATACACACAAGATAGAGGTTCTAAAACGTATCCATCTTGTTTTTAGTGATTCGCGCTAGACTTCCATTACAACCCAGACCCTTATTGTATTCATACGAGCCATATTTCTATACTCATTTTTGGTATTATACCAGGAACTACAACATCCTCATAGTTCTATACACCAAAATCCATACAATACTCAAGAATTCAGGACGATACCCATAGTTCCATGCAGTAATCCATGCACAGAAATCTTAACTTCTTCTTCTTAACCTTCTTTTCATCTGCTTTTTCTCTTCCTCTCTTATCCATTATTTACTCTCCCTTTCTCCAAGACCAAAATAGAGATATTTTCTTTTGGTCTTATCCTTATTGATCTTATCCCATTTTTATTTTTATTTGGTCCTCCAACTCTTATAATATTGCAAATCAGTTTATAATATTTTCTGATAGCCTCAAATCTTCTTTATTATTGTAATAATTTAACTTATGCATATTCCTATTTTTGTTTTTTATCTTTATTTATTCCGAATAAATATGCTTTTCACGTTTATTAGCACAAACATGTTATAAAGCTGACCACCTGCAAAGTGAGTGAGGGATATGTTGATGTCTAAATCATCGACGTGTCTTGAACGAATGATGACATCATGTCGTAGATGCCAGCATCGTCCGGCCAGATAAGTTCCCTGCTGGCGACGCCATGTCCGGATGGTGGTGACAACCTTCAAAGAGAATAAGGGCTTTAAAAAATAATGGCAGCCACAAAATTTGCGTTCAAACAAAAATAAACAATAAATAAATAAATTTAGGGAGGGGTGGGTGTTGAGACACACCAGCTCCGCCGTCTCGTTGAAGTCATGGTTGCGCATATGCATTCCATCCTCGACCACACGCTGGTAGTACTTATTGTCCAAATAGCTAGGAAAGGGGACAAAGTACTTTTCTAAAAGCGCCACCACCGGTATATGATGGTTGAGGTGGGGTGGAGTCTACGATATTGGCAACAAAGTATCCTCTAGTTGAAGGGGCTCAAGCGATCGTGATCGATGATGATGATATCTGGAGCCAGGGACGGCGCGCACAGCCATCGAGGTACACTCCGCCATCGGGATGACATGTAAAGTTGACCTTCTTAGCAACCTACGGGACCCTTTGCTACAGGCGGCATTTGCAAGCAGCGGAAACGGCGGCTCGCCGTTTATCTCAATTGAGGCGCTCTGGCTCTATCAGCATCGGGAGGCCCCCCTTCTTGAACCCCATCCTCTAGCGATGTGCAAGCCTCCTTGGGAGCCTCTTGGGTGCCCCCTCCAAAATCGGCAGGCATTACAGAGGCCGGAGTTCAGGGCCTGATGATAACGGTCGGGTTATTTGGGCCTCTCTGTCGGCTGGAAGGCCAGTTTGGGGGTGCTTGTCGCCTAGTTCATCGGGTGGGGGTAGTCTCCCTAGAGCTCACGACGCTACTCGCGATAGTGCATCTGAAGCCAACAACAAAGCTGAACATATACGTGATCCCTCTCCTCCTATGTGGAAGCTCACCCTGTGACTAGATCATATGTCAATCCATGAAGCCCTCTGATCATAGCACATTAAACAGCCCAGTGCATCAGCCCATGCTTAGCTTTCTTCTTCATCTTTATTTCTTTGCGCCTAAGAAGTGGTTGTATGATCTTCCCAGCAGTGGCCAAGGTGGTCAAGCCTAAAATGTTTCACCAAGGCTCTGAAGCCTCGGCAGGTAAGACACAAACTAGAAAAGTGCTGGGATCGACTTGAAAGGTCGACAAAAGCGAGAATTAACCTCTCCCATGGCTAGGCTCTGCAGGCAGCGGCGGGGATGAGGACAAATGTTACGAAGGGGCTGGTGCCTGCTCACGCCAAGTTCTTGGGACAGAGGAACGCGGTGCGTTTCGCCTCGGTAATCCTCGGGCGGGTTGTAGGTATCGCCTTGGAGGCGGCCTTCTTTACCCGTAGTGCTAAGCCCAGGCCACCAGCTTGCGCTTACACTCCCATTAAGAAAGAAAAGCCGTTAGAATATGGGAGATCTCAAAACAATAAATAAATAAAAAAGTAGAGCTCATCAATGTTGAACAAATATTCAGGAAGGAAGGCGGTTCATGTTAGGGAAGCGCCACTGAGAGCCGGCGTCACGTACCCGCGGACTCATAACCAAAATGACTGCCACGCCCCGATCTTGGGAGTCTAGGCCGGATATGAATTATAGCCGGGGGCGTGGATCGAGCCTTAAATAGAGCCCCCGATCAGAGGCTTCAAGTGTAAATGAAGAAAATCTCTGAGTGAGATATCCAGTGGTAGAGAGTTCAACACACTCTGACCCATTCTGTGATCAGAAGGCGTTTGAATGTATGAGTGCAAGAGGTGCCTAGGTAAAGTGAAGGAACTATTTCACCAACGACGTGACGGGAAAGTGAAGTCCTGCAACAAACTTCTCCTGGGTGAAGTAGACGTTATTATCTGCTCATCCTATAATTGAGACAGCCGCTCCGTCTAACAACTCCAAACTAATGTCAGTTGGGACTTGGCAAAAGAATCTCAACTCCTCCACAGACATAGCAGCAACAAGGTTGCTAGCGAGTTCTGGAGCTCTGATGGCTCCCTCCTAAGTCGGACCAGGCGTGAAGTCTCTTCATCCTCTCGTCATACTACAAACAAACAAATAAAAAAAAAGGAAAAGAAAGGGATCAGCTTGAGGACCTTTGAGGAGTGAATGAGTCAAAACCTAGGAGGGATAAAAGGAAACCCCCTTTGGAGGTTTGACAACACATTAACAAACAAACCTAATGGGTTGACCCCAAACTCAATCCCAGAAATAGCCTATAGCTTCATCGCGAAGCGTAAAATATATGGTGGGCGCCTGCCTACTCGATAAGCCCGATACAAATGAAGTTTGCCATAAAAACTTAGAAAAATTATGAAGACGTCGAGGCGCTCACAATGATGGATTTGAAACAACGATGAAGCATAGCGAAAAGAAAGAAGTGCAACGGTGAAAGCCTTTGTGAAATCAGTAAAAAAGTAGCATTCATTATCCATAACTATAGGGGTGAAATATCAACAAATTGCGTGGTATTAACGTCGGATCATCATGTGCCGCAAACATATTGGGAGATGCTCACTACTCACACGCCTTGTGACCCAACACATTTCACATTCCATATGTTCAGTACGATACTCGCAATTCAGTCTTTAGCTCTCACCATAAGATTTAAGCTCTGGTATTTTCCCCTGGCGAAAAGCACAAAGGTTCCGATTGGGGAAAAGGGGAACGTGTGATTACCCATGTCTTTGGGCCACTCACTCAATGGGCCCCCCGTGCCCAGGTTTGTCCACAAGAGGTACATGCGTGATATGAAGTGGCCCCCGAGCCCACTACCCGTATTAAAACCCGAGGGGCACTACTAAAGAGAAATTTGAAAGCGAATGCTGTGAAGGCCCAGGGTGTCTCCCCAAATACTAGATTCGGGGTGTCTCGTCTAGAGTTTTTAGTCCCACCCCAGCCGTCCGTTCTTTGTATGTAGGTTAGCTGTTGATGGAAATAGACGGCGGGGAAATGCAGAAGGGTATTTATCATGGAATTTCTAGTTTCAAAATCCCATACTTATCGAATGAATAATATTTGATAAGGAAGAATTAACAAGCTGTGATAAAAATAAGTCCTATGAATGAGGAAAAACATGTTATTTATCTACACAAAATGAAGTCCTTCACTTTGAGATAGGAGGAGATTCGGCGACGAATTTCTCTACTCCGTCGGGAAGATCCCCTTGAAGGAAGGCATGCACTTCCAAGCTATGAGAACTCTCTTTGCTTCTTCTTCTCCATCCTTTGCGGCAATCATCGAGAGACGGCTGGCCCACCCTCGCCGAATCACCCTTTTTGCAGGTTTGCATTGTTCCGTTGATGCCCGATGGTCAGACGATCAAGGTAACAACACAAATTCTTGTACTTATAGTGAAGAATCATTTGTTGTCAAAAATAAACTATGGGAATCAAGAAAAACATGCACATAGATTAGTGTGAATGGTGAAGTATGTTTTTAGCCATAAACTTTCATGGATTGCGGTAATTGTAGGTGTTAATCTAATTATCCACATGTATAAGGCAATTAAACACCATGCATATAACGCACATACACATGGAGTGCGAAGAAGGAAAAACAATAGTGAAAGCAAGGAATCTCCAACATACTTCAATTAACATTCATTTCAAAAGGATTGACAGGAGGATTATTGAGTGGTTTTGGAGTTTACCGCATGGAAATATTTATTAGCTTGTTTTGGCTTTGTTGTTCGCGATAACATTATGATGGTAGCGGGTTTGAAACACGCGGGAATAATGGAAGTTGGTAATGGCATCAGCCATTTTGGAATCTTTAGCACACAAATTCATACTCTAGGAAAGTATTGTAGGTCCTTTGGAAATTGGGATTTCAGCATCAAAGTCAAATTCTCTCCGCCACGGAAGATGCACTTTTTGTTTTTAGTTTTACTCTTAGGAATGGCTTTCATGGAAATGAGATCGAATCGAGGACTAGTCATCACGGTCGGACCGTGTGATGCTTAGAAACATCTTGGATTGTAGCACCCTTTTTTAAGTCAACACAGACAATTCTCACGCCATAGAAGGCTCATTCTTTTTCCTTCCCAGAAAATCTACCAGTCGGTACTTTGCCATTCTCTCAATGGCTAACCGTGAGTAATAGCTATGTTTGATTTGTCTTTGCTTTCGTTGCGATGTCGAGAGCTATTTCTTTGCGGGGATATCAATAACACCTCTACTGATAGGTTCGACTTATTCATTGGTGGAGCATGGGGATGCTGCCCATCTTCCACTAAGCGGAATTTGTTTGGATGATTTGGTCATCCTCGACCACAAGGGGAGGCGAACCGTCCATGCTTATCACGATAAAAGCAATAGTCATGTCAGTCGTATCGTCCTTTGCCTTATGCAAATACGTGTATCACGATAAATAATTTAAATTCATTTTACAAAACCGCCTAAACCTAGGCTCTGATATCACTTGTGCATTTTTCACTTAGTTTCATTCTTATTTGAACCCCCATTAAACCTTTATTAGGGTCCACTAAGCTTGATCGGTGTCTGAATGAGACTTAACGGTCTGAGGGTATAAAAGCAGGGGTTCTTTGGAAACATCGGTGTACCTCGTCGCCTCAACGAAAGTGTGATAATTGTTACCACGCTAAAGTGGTGTATTTATGTTTGACTAGGGGATAGTGAAGATCCACTGGCCTAGGACCGGGTTCGAAGAAGAGATCTGAGAGCCGGCCGGCTTGATTAGTTCTTCGGACCTCATTCCGGTCAAGTAGTTTTTGTTCAGCGTAATCATGGTCGGTTTGATGTTTTGGTAGTTTGCAGATAAATCTGAAATGATTATATGGAATGAGTATATCTTTGAAATGATATTACGAAAGTGCATATGGATTTGAAAATGTGATATTTGAAATGTTTGACAATTAATTGCATGTAAGTGATTAATTGAATTGTAAACGAATCGATCAATTCTTAACATCTTGAACTGAATCGATATCTTGAATGACCAATATGGCGGGATACGCAGCGACATCCGTCACGAGGCAAGTGGTATTGATATCCCACATGGTGGGATGCACCAATTAGCATCTATCATGATGGTGTATGGCATTTTTAAATGACCACTTGGCGGGATGCACCAATCGACATCCGTCATGATGGGAGACCAAAATTGTTAAATGTGTAAGCACATGGCCAGAATACAGGGCGGGGATTCGCGAGATATGTCCGTCATGAATGTAAATTGTATAGACAAAGTGAAATAACAAACTTTGATGAGTGTAAATGGGATTTGTAAACTAAATACATCCTTGGGAGTATATGTTTAAATCTCATGATTTTAGTTAAATAAATTGGTATCATGGGAAAATGCACATTTTGATATGATCAGTGATTTGTAAAGTGAAAGCATGTGAAAATGAATAAGCATGAGTATAGTTTGATATAAAATGCATGGTTTTATGATAAATACATGTAAGTGTTAAAAGCTGAAAGTATAATATAATTGTATAGAATCATAGCATGAAAACTAGCAACGTGTAGTTTTTATCTATGCGCAGGTTTCAAGTAAACAGGAAAGAAAACAAGATCAAGAAGCGCAAAGTCATAGCGAAAGTTGCGGTGTATAAATATATACCTCGTCATATGCATATCATTTCTTTTGAACTTATGATATTTTGTGAACAAAAGAGTTAATCTAAGAAATAGTGTTTTGTATATCATTTGTAAAGGCATGATACGTCATTTTGTAAACGTATTGTATAAAAGTAAATGTTTATGGGCCTACCGTTTGAAATGTTTCCACGTAATTGAAAACTCTAAAATGAAATGACATAAACAAAATGTTTTTGATGAGATGAATGAAAACGGTCGGAATAAATCGGTCCCTGGTTCGGATCCTCCATTCGAGTCGGGCTGGGGATTCGGGTCGCGACACTTTTGAAAAAAAAAAACAAATAAATAAATAAAGTAAATAAAAGAATTAAGCAGGCATCCGGAACCGAGTTCGAGATCCGCGATCGGGTCGGACCGGAAAGGAGTGCTACATTGGATTCCTTATTGCGACTTTTGTAACCTTTCTTTAACAATTTCTAAAAATTATTTTTTGATTCCCTTCATCCTCCCATATAATGTTGTTTCTAGCCTTGTTCATGTTGCATTGTGACTACCGGCTAGGTATCTCTGAGGAAGAATGAAGAGAGGAAGGAGGATTAATCAAGATCCTTTGTATGTGTCAATGTCTCTACTCCATTTTTTTGGTTCTTAGAATCGAATAATTACTTTGTTCTTGCCTAATATCTCCTTTTTTCTTTTTAGGCTTTGGTTGCAGGTTTAGCTCTGCCGGAGAACTGGAAAATTTCGTGGTGACATCCAATCTAATCGACTATGATTTAGGCTAGGAATTTGAGATTTCGAGAGGCGAAACTGACCTTTCCTTTGCTCTACATTCAACGGATGGTTTACCATCCGACTCCCGTCGCCACGATTGTAGTTTTTCATCCCTTCACTGACTCTACTGATACCCCTCTTCTGAAGGGAGATTTAAACCACATTTAGTTAGTAGAAAATTTTACATTTTCTCTATTCAAACTTTTAAACAAAGGAAAACAACGTTTAATGCGAGAATCGGACAAAAACAAAATTTGAAAACAGAAAATGAATTCACTATTTTCAACATTTATATATGAATCGAGAAAGCTGACCTATCTTTATTTTCCTTGTTTCGAAAGATCATCGAAAACACGGGATTTGATTGGATGGATAAAGCGAAAAACCATGAGATTGTGGCTATTTTCTTCTTTTCTTCTTCGTCTTCCACTTCGATTTTCTTCCTCATAGCTCACGAAAGCACGGGATTGTGAATAGTAACTTTGCATTTAAACACATTTTCATTATTTTCACGTGCTTATTTCAAGAAAATGGTTTTACAAAACGATTTTCTTATTCTTTATTTTTCAACAAAATTCAAGTCTGAAACATGTTTTACAAAATAAAAACTAAAGATTAGAATACATTGAAAATTTTCATATTCTGAATTTTGGATAGAGTTAAAAAATTTTGTAAACTAAACGGGGCCTTAGTTCCCTCTCCTGAGTTTAAGTTCCTCTGCACCAAAGAATGCCCCTTTGTCTCCATTAACTGAGCTGCATTAACCCTGTTTTCGTCTCTCCATGACCATCTCTCTGGACTAAAAGCTCAGGTCAAAACCAGAAACATAGATGACAGGGAAGTTTAGAAATGGAATTAGTGGCATTGTTCTGACATGGAATTCACATGGTTATTTGTTTTGCAGTTGACTGAGAAGGAAGGTCAATTGATCATCACTGAGCACTCTCTGGGAGGATCTGTCACGTCTCTCTTCACCCTATACCTGCTAGACACCATGGATAAAAAAATAAAATGCCTCCCAATTTGTATCACCTTTGGATCACCCCTTATAGGAAATTTTGGCCTCCAACACTCCCAGTGGAATTCTTTCTTCCTGCATGTGGTGTCTAACAAAGACCCAGTCCTTGGACTCTTCCTACCATCTTCCCTTTCACAAACTACTGTTTACAAGCCCTTTGGAACATATCTCTTCTGCTCTGAACTTGGTTGTGCTTGTTTTGACAACCCTGATTTAATTTTAAAATTGTTGACAGTCATATCATCAGGAGTTGCCCGGGAGGATTGTGCAGGTTGTTGACTATGGAGAGATTTTAAGAAACTTAAAACAAGGCAATCTGGAAGGTTCATCAACTGGCAGGTGAAAGGTTTGCAGATCCATTTTCAACTGGGTTCATCATGAAACTTGAGACAATTGGATTTGATCAAACAAAGGTTAACAGCTTTCTCCTATCTAATGATGTTATCTATATCTAGCATGGTTTACACTCAACTCCACCAAAACCTACCACAACTGGCCTATTTATATTTACCTTCTTGATCTTTTGAATCTTCCATAATTTGTCTTGTGCATAAAATTCCTTAAGCTGCTGCAACTTTCTTTATTGATATAAGGAGAATGGAAGCCCAGGAAGCCAGATTTAACCAAGAAAACTACGAAGCTTATGATGTAAGTGAATGACATTAAAAAATACATGGCTCTGCTAGAATGGTATAAGAAGAAATCAAAAGATGCAAAAAAAGGTTACTACGATTGCTTCAAATGTGGGGAGTTTAACAGGGACATTAAAGTCAAAGAATACATAGGACGCCTCACAACTTACTGGGAAGACATGGTTGCAGAAGCACAATGGAAACCTCAGACAGAAGGAGCATCATTTCGAACTGGTTGGCTCTTTTCAGGAACAACTTATAGAAGAATGGTTGAACCATTGGAAATTGCTGCCTTCTACGGGAATGGTGGAACAGACTACATAAATAATGGGAGATCTCAACATTACAAGCTGTTGCAGCAATGGTATGAGGAAGATGTGAAACCCCCATCTAGAGATGATGAGTGCCGAAAAACACTCATTACAAACCCGGGATTTAGCGAGATTTGGGATCGGTTTCTTATATGTATGACTTCGTTTTGATTACTTTTCTAATATTTAGTTTGTATTGGGTTTTTTTGTGGAAGTGTGAGATGGACCGCAGTAGGAGTCCTGGGAATAGTCACGAGCTTGGCTCAACATCGAGACGTTCCAACGTCGCGACGTCGTGGGAAAAGCTCAACAAACCTTATCTCGTAAAGAAGCTATAAAATGAATGGGAGAATCCAATTTTGGGGGTTCGAAAAATGTTTGCAATGCTAGGGTTTGAGGAACTTGGTTTTGGATCAGAGGAAAGAAGACTCAAAGGCTGATTTTAGAGAAAGAGACTTGAAGAATCCAGGAGATTGTCATTCCCTCGATCATTGAAGTTTTCTCTATCCTTATTATTGAGTCTTACTTTTCATTTGTAATGGAACATATCATCATGATGTTCTAATTTCGTGGTTTAGGCTATTGGTAGTGAATTAGACATGAATACTATGTTTAAGTGTTGATTTTCTATAATTTCATTATCTTATATATATTCGTTTTACCATTAACTGATGCTTGGTTGAAATCAACATATTAATTTCTAATCAATCTTAATATGCGAGTGGTTCTTTGTAAGATCTGAGAAGTGAATGAAGAATTAGACACAGGTGGGTTAACCTAATAAACTTGGTGATATAGGATTATCAATAATTATGAGGTTTAGGAGTTCTTTGCATTCCATGCACCTTTAATGCTTGGGGTTAAGCGAAGGAGCAAGAAACCTAGTGATAAAGGGAGGTTAAATGACCTTGAGAAAGACTTTAATTACATTAGATAAGAGCAGCCTTGGAGAGCACGTATATTAGATAATGGAATGGAATCGCCACATTACATAGTAGGACTGTCCAACAACACCAACACCATAACCTTTTTGCATCCTTTTGATCACTTTTACGTTTGAAGCACACGGTTACATTAGTAGTAATTTAATCTAGTTTTACTTCCGCTTAGCCATCATAATTGCTAGTTTGAATATTAAATAAGTATTATAATTTTGGTACTTAGCCGCTCGATTAAGGTTTTCCACATGGATCAATGTCGTACCTTGAGTACCTTATATTACTTGATGACGTACACTTGCCTGATTAGGCAATTTGCACTCTTGTGCATATCACAAAAACACAATCATGTAAGCGCCTATCAAGTTTTGGCGTAGATTGCGAGAAATTTCTTTTCATCATGGTGTTTATCTTAATATGAAGCTTAAGTACTTCTTTGGTACTTCAGACATTTGTTTTGATTTAATTTTTTTTTTTATACTTTTTTTTTTGTGAAAATCTTGCAGGTACGTTAGGTTGTATGCGACGAGATTATGCTAAAATTCTTATTCCTTTTAATCCTGAGATCGAGAGGACTTTGAAAAAAATTATGAGGGATAAGAGAGAAGCAGTTAGAATGGAACAACTACCTATAGGACCGATGGAAGAAAATAGAGAAGATGATGTGGGTTCGATTAGAGGAGGTAGTATACACCCTAATGCGGCAAATATGGACACTATGTTGCCACCTATCAGAGATTATGGCCGCCCATCTGCGGTTACTCCACCTGTGATTAGGAGACCATCAGCTCTGGCCGAATAATTTCGAGCTCGAGTCCATCCTCTCGATTACTATGATGGTCGAGTTCACGGGCGCTCGCACATGAGGATCCGAATGCTCATATCCTGAATTTTTTGGAGGTGTGTGATACGGTGAAATATAATGGAGTGAGCAATGATGCTATTCGGCTTAGATAGTTCACATTCTCATTGAAGGAAAATGACATTGGCTCATTTAAGAACCGCCCAGTTGATAACATCATGGGATGACCTATCAGACGAATTTACATTTCTATATTTTTCCACCGACAAAAAGTGGCAAAGTTGAGAATCGGCATCGGTGGCTTTTGTGTCTGAGGGAGAGTTATTCTGTGAAGCATGGGAGGAGATTCAAAGATACATTGAGAAAATGCCCTACGCCGCGTTATGAATGGATGCGAGTCCATCTGTTTTCTCTGATAGTTTTGAGTCATCCCCTTTAGGACTCTTATTGATGCTTCTGCTGGAGGAGCGATTATGGGAAAGAATGATGTGGAGGCTTATCAAATTCTTGAGAACATCGCCTTAAATGATTGTCAGTGGCCTGTTGAAAGAGTAGCACAGAAGAAACCAGCGGGGGTGTTTGAGTTAGACATGTTCACAAACTTATCTACTCAAGAGTCTACACTCTCAAAACAACTACAAGCTTCTCAACAATTAGGTTCCCAATTATCTGCACATAAGGTTGAAGAAAGCCCACTTGCATGCGAGCAATGTCATGGACCTCATTCACCTCTCAATGCCTAATGATGAATGCCATGGGAGATTTGACTGTTAAACAAGCTCAATATATAGTGAAGTTCCTCGAATCGAACTTCAACCTGTAGAGCCAAATTACAATCGAGGATGGAAGAACCATCCACAGCTTTTCATGGAAAATCAAAAATGCGGGTAATCTACGGAGGCAAGCAAAACCTCTCCGACCACCTCGAAGAAAATTCAATTTAGATCTAAAAATGGAACAGTTAGCTAATATGCATATGAATATGATGAAGTCACATGATAGGTTTGAGGGAATGAGACTGGGGCATCTGCTGAACGATCAAGCGACTCGACTCCGAGATTTGGAGGGGTGCAAATGGGCCAAAATAAGCTTCGTTATTGAGAGAAACGACGATTTGCCTAATGCCGGTCGGCCGAGGTGAGAAGGAAAGGAGCACTGCAAAGTTATAACCCTTAGAAGTGGGAAGACTCAAGAACAATCAGTTGAGGCCCAAGAAGAGGTTGAACACCCTACGGGAAGTGAGAAAAGCAGTGCCAAAGTCACTAAAGATGCTGAAAAGTTACTGAAGAAACCAGTCCCAAGTCCACTAGAGAAAGTCGAAGCGTAGAAACCTTCATATGATGAGAAGCCTATTATCTCGTATCCACAGGTGAGGAAGAACATATTAGATAAGCAGTTTGGCAGGTTCATGGATATTTTCAAAAAGCTTCACATCAACATCCCATTTGCTGAAACGCCAGGCAAATCTTAAAGGTCTATGAAATTCATGAAGGGCGTCTTGTCTAGAAAGAAAGTTGTTGAGAAGTATGGTGTCTAAGCTCTGTCGAGAGAAAAAAGAATGTAGTGCTATATTGAAAAAGAAGTTGCGACCTAAGTTGAAAGATCCAGGTAGCTTCACAATCCCATGTGCTATTGGGAATGCAGTATTTGAAAGAGCCCTATGTGATCTAGGTGCAGGAATTAATCTTATGTCGTGGTCGATCTTTAGAGCGAGAGTGGGAGGAAGCGTCTACTAAAATCCACCTTGTAATTGCCGAGATCGGTCACTAACTCATCCGTGTGGTATCATAGAGGATGTGTTAGTGAAAGTGGACAAATTTATCTTTCCTGTTGATTTTATCATTCTAGACATGCAAGAAGATAAAGAGGTCCCAATTATCCATGGGCAACCATTCTTAGCCATGGGAAGGGCAATGATTGATGTGCAAAAAGGTGAACTCAAGTTGAGAGTTTAAGAAGAGGAAGTGACATTCAATGTTTTCAACGCCATAAAGCATCCACATGATAATGACAGTTGCTTCAGAGTGGATGTGCTAGAGGTTATAGTGTCTAGCAGTGATTGGATCCTTGTGAGAACCATTGGAGACTAGCTGTATATGATGACCCTTCCTCTTGAAAGATGAGGCAGTTAAAGTATGTAAAATGGATGGATTCTTTAAATGAATAGAAGAAAGTACTTTGAATCTTTAGGAGCTAGCCCAGCCCAGATTGACTCCTACTGGTAAACCCTCTGTGTGGAAGAGAAGCAACTCCCCAATCATTTGAGATATGCTTATCTTGGGGAGGAATCTACACTACAAGTCATCATTTCATCCTCCTTCTCTAACATGGAGGAGGAGAAATTGTTGAAGATCCTTAAGGAGTATAAGGAAGCGATTGGATGGTCCCTAGTTGATATAAAGGGGATCGGGCCATCTATGTGTATGCACCTGAGGATATTGGAAGAGATAGCAGCAGCGGAACTGGATTGCCTGAAGGCAGCTTAAATCCTTCAATGAAAAGTGGATTGAAAGAAAGGGAGGTATAAATGGTTAAGATGTAGAGTGTCTGTCAACAGTTCATGAGTGGATTACTATTCAGGTGGTGCTGAAAGGAGAGACTACACGGTGATAATAAATGAGAAAAATGAACTGCTCCCGACCAGAACAGTTACAGGATGGAGAATTTGTATTGACTATAGGAGATTAAACAAAGTGACCAAAAATGACCATTTTCAGCTGCATTTATTGATCGGATGTTAGATGGGCTCGCGAGGAATGAGTACGCCTGCATTTTTGGATGGATACTCGGGATACAATCAGATCACCATTCCTCCAGAAGATCAGGAAAAGACCACCTTCACGTGCCCTTATGGCACATTCGCTTTCTGGAGAATGCCATTTGGGTTGTGTAACGCCCCGGGAACCTTTCAGAGATGTATGATGGCAATATTTTGGATGGTCAAAATCCATTGGGAATCTTCATGGATGATTTCTCTGTGATTGGTTCTACATTTGAAAACTACCTCCATAATCTGACTTTCTTTGGTACTAAAAAGGTGCATGGAAACCAATTTAGTTTTAAATTGGGAAAAGTGCCACTTTATGGTGAGAGAAGGCATAGTATTGGGGCATCGCATATCCGGGAGAGGAATTGAGGTTGATCGGGCTAAGATTCAGATCATAGAGAAATTGCCCCCTCCACATCGATGAGAATACGTAGTTTCCTTAGCCCGCGAGGGTTTTTATAGGCCAGTTTATCGAGATTTCTCAAAAGTTTGAAACCTTTGTCTAATCTTCTTATCTGGTATTCGTTTGAGTTCAATTACCCATGTATGAATGCTTTTGAGTTACTGAAAAAGAAGTTGACCTCAGCCCCTATAGTAGTTGCTCTAGATTGGAATCTTCCATTTGAACTTATGTGTGATGCAAGCGACTTTGCAGTTGGGGTCGTTTTGGGCCAGAGAAAAGAAAAAGTCTTCTGTGCCAGTCGAACGTTGAATGATGCGCAACGCAATTATGCCACAACAGAGAAAGAATTGTTAGTTATTGTGTTTGCCTTTGACAAATTCAAACCTTATCTTATAGGAAACAAAGTTATTGTGTTCACAGATCATTTCGCAATCAAATACTTGATGACTAAGAAAGACGCGAAACCAAGACTTATTCGGTGGGTGCTCCTATTGCAAGAATTTGAGGTGGAGATTCGAGATAAGAAGGGTTCCGAAAATATGGTGGTCGATCACCTGTCAAGACTGGAAATTCCAAAAACAATGCAAAAACATCGTTTGAAAATTGATGACACATTCCCAGATAAGCAGATACGAGCTTTGTCCGTCTTCGAAACATCCCCATGGTTTGCTTGAGCATGATGATTATCTTTGCCGTATTATTCCACGACCTAACTTATCAACAAAGAGAGATTCTTTGCAAAAGTGAAGCGCTATTTAGGAGAAGACGATCCTCTTTAAAAACAATCTTGTGGAATCCAGTTATTCGAAGGTGTGTGCCGGAAAGTGAAGTGGGTGAGATACTGAAGCACTGCCACTCCTTAGAGTGTGGGGGCCATTTCAATGGACAGAAAACAATAGCCAAGGTACTACAATCGGGCTTTTATTGGCCCTCTATATTCAAAGCTGCACACTTGTTTGCAAAGTCCTGTGATAGGTGTCAAAGGACCGGGAACGTTGGAAGAAGAAATGAAATGTCGTTGGCCGAATGATACAGAGATATAACTTTTTTGATATGCAGGGGCATTGACTTTATGGGTCCGTTTCCATCGTCCTATGAGCGCAGTACATACTCTTAGCGATGGATTACGTGTCCAAGTGGTGGAAACCATTCAACCATTACTTAACGATTTTAAATGCGTCTTATTGTTTCATCGGGGTAACATCTTTTTCTAAAGGTTACAAGGGACTTACAGGCGGTAATCAGCGATGAAGGCTCACATTTCTATAACAAGTTGTTTGCATCGCTCCTGGCCAAATATGGGGTGAAGTATCGGGTGTCACTTGCATACCACCCCCAAAGCAATGGGCAAGCTAAGGTGTCGAATAGGGAGATCAAGAAAATCTTAGAAAAGACAGTTAATGTGACGAAGAAAGATTGGGCGAACAAAATTGATGATAGCTTATGGGCTTATCAAACAGCTTTCAAGACCCCATTGGGAATGTCCCTGTACCGAATTGTCTATGGTAAGGCATGCCACCTACTTGTAGAACTGGAGCACAAAGCATACTGGGCAACTAGAATGTTGAACATGAATCTCGAAATAGAGGGGAAAAAGAGAATGCTTCAGTTGAATGAGCTGTGACGGAACTTGAGCGCACGCATGGCGATGTAGCTTCAAGGATCTATAAGGAGAAGACCAAGGTGTGGCATGACAAGCATCTAGTGCATAATGAGTTTAAACTAGGACAACAAGTATTGCTCTTCAATTCAAGATTGAAATTGTTCCTAGGAAAACTCAAGTCAAGATGGTCTGGACCATTTGTGATAAGCCAAGTTTTCCCATACGATAGTGTTGAGTTGATGCATCGTGAGAGAGGTCGATTTAAGGTGAATGGGCAGAAAGTGAAGCCTTATCTTGGTAGTCAATTCGAGAAGCACAAGTCCACCACAAGTTTGAAACCAACATAAGCAATGCTCGGGGCCACAAAATTTTGATTTGCCAGAAGTTTTCTGTGGTTGAGCACCGCTTGGGGAGACACAATGGGCTAGCTAACTAATGCAACAAAGCGCTACTTGGGAGGCAACCCAAGCTATTTAATCATTTTCACACGCTTTTTCTTTGTTTTGGGTTTCGTTAGTTTGATTTTTGCTTGTTTTAATTTTGATGTATTTGTATTATAGTGTTCAGAGGTTCCTAGGTTGCTGTGGCGAAGGAGAAATAGCATGGAAAGCTTTGTGCAGGCTTTGGGGAAAAGTAAAGCTGAATGTAGGGAGTTTTCTACAAAATCCTGGTTTATGGTCTCGGGAACGTCGCGATGTTAGATTCAAAAGTCGCAACGTTGAAAAAATACCTCTCGATAACGCCCGACGTTGACCCAACGTATTGACGTTGAAAAAATACCTCTTGGGAACGTCGCGACGTTGGACTCAACATTGCAACGTTATAAATATAACTCTCGGGAACGTCGCGACGTTGAAAAAATACCTCTTGGTAACGTCCCGACGTTGACCCAACATATTAACGTTGAGTCCAACGTCGCGACGTTATAAATATAACTCTCGGGAATGTCGCGACGTTACAAATATAACTCTCAGGACGTTGCTCTGAACGTCGCAATGTTACCCTGTTTTTAGGAACATAAACGTTCATACTCTATTATCCGACAACTCGAAAACCCTAATGTGCTCTTCGATTTTTGCAGGTGCTCCAGCCAAATCCCGTCCAAGCTCATCCCAACCATCCTTAGCAACCTCCAAAGCCCTAAGCACGGCCTAGATCCGAATACACTAGTGTCCATCGTCCTTCGGGAGACCTTTCACGGCCCGATTTCGCCCGCTCGTCTCTCTGCCCTAATATATCGCCTCTTTCTCCGATGTTTGTGCTAGAGAAGTTCAGGTTTGGTTGGGGGTTATAGAACCATTTGCCTTCAATCAAGACCACCATCTCACTTAGTGCCCACTAGGTGTTTGTTCTTTTGCCTAAGTGAGTTTTGTGACTCTTTTGGGTAATTTGGTAGAGGGCAATCCAAATAGGGGTGTGGAAGCCAACTAGAGCGTGATTTAACCCTCAAGATCATCCAACCTCGACCCCATCCCGTGCCTAATGTCGAGCAAAAAGAAAAAAATGAGCTTAAAAAGAAGTCGAGCCAGTGAAGAACCCTCTCCAGCCTATAATCACGATAAATTTGTCAATGCGAGCGCGGACGAAAAGTTCAACCTCATCTCTCAAATCACTCCTTCATTAAGGAGAAGGGAATCTAACATCCCGACGATTTTTTCAGAAAAAACTATAAACAAGAAGGGGTGGGTGCTTTGTGCCAACCCCCGAGGCCGGTTGCAAAGATGGTTGTGCGGGAATTCTACACCAACCTAGCAGGCCATGTGCTCAAGAAAGTATGGGTACGTGGGGTGTTGGTAGACTTCAGTGCGAAGTCTATTAATCGCTATTACAACCTTGAGCCGGTTAACCCCGAGGCCTATGATCGGCTTCACGAGAACCCTAACTAACCGGAAGTCCTTAGGATGTTAACAAACGGGCAGGGCGAGTGGAAATTAAACAATGAGGGGCACGCCATGCACTTTAAGACCAAGCACTTGGCATATATACCTAAGGTGTGGCACCATTTCATCACCTCTTGCCTTATCCCGACGACGAATGTTTGCGAGGTGACGGCAAAAAGGGCATTGCTCAATTACGCCATCATTTAGGACATCCCTTTTGATGTCGGTCAGGTCATAGAGGCTGCCATCCTCTATAACCGGGACGCCAAAATGAACCTTGGGCACCCCTTTCTCATCAATGGCCTATGCAAGAACGCATGGGTGCCGCTAGAGGATAATGAGGCCTAGATTCATCCCATTAAGGCCATCGTCGTTAAGAAGGATAAGTCGGGCATTCCACGCTCCAAGGCGGTTTATGACTTGGGTCATGAACCTTTAGATGAGGAAGAGCTGACAACATACCAAACTTTGTTTGGCATTCGTGAGGAGACCCTAGGTAAGTCCGACCAACCATCCACCCCCTCTACCACCTCCCACGGAGCCGGCTACCCCCAATCCTTCTCCTCCCCAGAGGACTGTGTCTGTGGACCTCACTTCTAGGTTTGATGCTCGAGACCTCGGAGCCAACTGTGTCACCATGAGTCGGGACATGGATGCACTCCGTGAGCGTACATACGCACAAATTCATAAACCAAAGAGGTCATCCAAAGAAGAGGGGCCGGCACAACTTCGCTCCATCACACTCACCGCAGCTAGTTGGATCCTCGATCGATAGGGGAGTACCGACATCCTTCTTTTATTTTCTTGACACTGAGGACATTGTCCATTTTTGTTTGGGGGATTGTGGGTAGTCGGTTTGGCATCATTTACTTCAATTGTCTAGGATATGTTTGTGTATTTTGTTTATGTTTATGTTTATGTTCGTATTCTCATAGTTTTTGTTTAGGTTTATGTTCGTATTCTCATAGTTTTTGTTTAGGTTTTTGTGTTAAGATGTCTCAGTTTAATTTCATGTTTTAGGGTTGTGTTAGGTAGTATGTGTGAGTGATTGCCATGATGGCCAATCAAGGATCTTTTTTACCTCTCCAAATTTTCGAAACACATGCAAGTAACAAGAAAGGATCCTTAGGTTGTTATATGCTCGAATTACGTATGGATAGGTAGATGATATAGTGAGTCAAATTCTCCTTGGTGTTCAAGAACCACCCCAGATTAGTCTACCACACACTCATACATGTGATCTCTAGGGTATGCCTAGGCTCCGACCCGTCTTACTAACATTCAACGAACCCAAGCTCTTAAACACCTGCTATGGGACACCCAGGTGAGGATTGCCACGAGACCCCATCTGGGAAAAAAAAAAAAAAAAAAAAAAAAGAGAAGAAAAAAATAGAAAGATCAAAAAGAAAGTGTGAATAGAATAAGTGGGATCTTCTAGTCGGAATCCCAAGCACCGAGGGGCTTTTCAAAGCCTAATGCCTTGAGCCAACTGGCCGGGAGCCATTGACTTCACTGCCCGTTACATGGGATAGAGGATGGAAGTTTCCCACAACCTAGGGCCCTTAGGTTTGGTTGAGTGTTCGGGGTGAAGTTCAAGGGGAACTGAATGTCTGGTGCCCTTAACCAACTGGTGGGGAGTCACCAATCAATCACACAGAACAAATAACTAAAACTTACATGCACTAGTATTTCTTTCATAAGTAGGTAGGTTAGTATGAATTCAAATTGGTGCATTTTTATCCTTTTGTAGTTAGACTCTCCTAAATAGGCAAGTTGAATTCAAGTTTAGGGGTACCGGAATCGAGTTATATGCTAGAGATCATGCATCAAATGCACATAGACTTCTTGGGAAAGGCCATCGAAAACCTAGGACGTTGAATCACTTGTCAACCGAATCAACAGTTCAACGAATTCTTCAAAGTCAAACAACCTTAAGGATCCTCTGAATTTAGAAACAAAGGGCAAGATTTGTGAGTTCAGTCCATTTTGATCCTTCCTTTTGGCAACATGTACATCACATTCGTGTCACTGGGTTTAGTATTTTATTTTCTTGTGTGTTTGTTTTAGAGTCTATTTCTTTCTTGGGGACAAGTAAGAAGCTAAGTTTAGGGGTGTGATGAGTGCCTAAAAACACTCATTACAAACCCGGGATTTAGCGAGATTTGGGATCGGTTTTGTATATATATGACTTCGTTTTGATTACTTTTCTAATATTTAGTTTGTATTGAGTTTTTGTAGGAAAAGTGTTGGAAATGGAGCCTAGTAGGAGTCCTAGAGAAGAATGGTGCAGAAAACAGCTCAACGTGGCGACGTTCCAACGTCATGACGTCGCGAAAAGCTCAACAAACCTTATCTCGTAAAGAAGCTATAAAAGGAATGGGAGAATCCAATTTTAGGGGTTCGAAAAACGTTTGCAGTGCTAGGGTTTGAGGAACTTGGTTTTGGATCATAGGAAAGAAGACTCGAAGGCCGATTTTAGAGAGAGAGACTTGAAGAATCCGGGAGATCGTCATTCCCTCGATCATTGAAGTTTTCTCTATCCTTATTATTGAGTCTTACTTTTCATTTGTAATGGAACAGATCATCATGATATTCTAATTTCATGGTTTATGGTGTTGGTAGTGAATTGGACATGAATACTATGTTTAAGTGTTGATTTTCTATAATTCCATTATCTTATATATATTCGTTTTACCATTAACTGATGCTTGGTTGAAATCAACATATTAATTTCTAATCAATCTTAATATGAGAGTGGTTCTTTGTAAGATCTAAGAAGTGAATGAAGAATTAGACATAGGTGGGTGATGAGTGCCCAAAACACTCAGGTGATACCCGCGTCTGTCTTACGTTTTTAGTGTTATTTTACATTTAAATATGTATTTTTATAGCTCGACATCCGATTAGTGCAATTGCGGAATGCAGGTGCAATTGATGTGAAAAGGGCAGGTTTTGGAAGCACTTTGGAGCAGAGAGAGACAGGCATCAAGATGGCTGGAACGTCGCGACGTTCAAACTTTGCGACGTCCCAACGTCGTGACGTCCCAACGTCGCGACGTTGGGTCAACTATATAAAGAAGTCAAGCAACAACGTCGCGACGTCCCAACGTCTTGACGTCTCAACGTCGCGACGTCTCAACGTCGCGACGTTGCAACGTCGCAACGTCAACGCGAGTTTTTTTGTCCTCTCATCATTAAAAGCAAAAAGGCGCACTGGAGGTAATGTGAATCATAATGAACTAGGTGCGGAAATCGTAACAGAAAGGACATCGATCTCTAAGAAGAGCCCAGATTTGTATTTTTCTTCGCTTTGATAATAGAACTCGATGTTTTATATATCACGATTGGTATTTTCAGATTCATTATGTTCTAGATCTATAACTAGGTATTGCTGAACCTCACACATACTTTAATGGATTAAAGTTTATTAATTTATATTATTCATGATTATATTCATTATCGCTCATTTACATTTGTGAATCAATTACATGGTGATGTTTGGCCAACATTAGTATGATCATACTAGAGATCCGAGATTCGAGAGATGAGGATACCTGTGACAGAGAGCAGCCTTCATTGATTCCCAGAGATAGAGATATTCAACCCGAAGGTGGCAAATTAAGGCTAGAAGAACATTAAAGCATTTCCTCGAGCACCGGCTGGGGTAGAGATACACCTAACTCTACTAGCGAGATAGGCGAATACACCTCGAGAGAGGGAGATTCTCGTAGCAAGATCACCTGCCACACAAATCATAAATAAATTGTCATTATTTATCCTAAGAAATAATCCATCTAAAGTGGCAAATGGGGAGACAAAACCCTAGTCTCCATCACATAGTAATTCATTCAAATATTAGTTTGCTTAGTTTATATTCGACACTCAGCACTTTTCACACACTGTATATCCAAGATAATATTTGAAAGAATTCTTGAGTCACCACACCTATCCCCGTGGATCGATATCTCATACTATTGGTACACTATATTACTTGCGACGCCATGCACTTGGCAAAGACATAGGCTTAATTTTTACATACACCACGCTTTTTTGGCCCGCTGCTTTGCCGTTGTCGGGATAGGTTGTTTCGGTGATATAGAGAATAGCAATTAGATATTACTCGAATTTCTCGTTTTTATTTGTTTACAGTAGTTTAATTTGGTCTTGTTGTTTCGTAGCATTGCGCTTTAGATTTCAGTGAGTACATGCAACGACGAGATCAGGTTGACCAACATTTGTTTGATCTGAGCCAGAAAGAGACTTTACACAAAACACGCGAGAAATGCAGAACGTAATCATTTCTAAATTTAGCAAAACATGGAGAACAAATGAAAAGCAGGATCTAGCATTGAGCAAAACGAGCCACAAGAGAGGCCGAAATGGAATAATGGAAGGAATCAAGCACCCAGCCGCTATACAGCCATGATCCTATCCATGCTGGTGCCAGAGGAGTCATTCACTCGCCAATCGTTGTCTCGCATACCATCGAAGACCAATTTATTCGTAAACAACTTCAGCCAAAGTCACTACTTTGCGTGATAAGCCCAAACATCTTGTTTCATGGGTTGCCTAATGAGAATCCAAATATGCCTTCGACCAACTTTCTTGAAGCGTGTGACACGATCAAGTACAATTACATCGAAGAGGTAATCTGTGTCGAGACCTGCTTCCACCTCACTACAGGTGATAAAGCCAAGCATTGGTTAACAAGTCAGCCACCGATTTCCATTACCTCATGGAACGATTTAGTGCAAAAATTCCTGACCAAGTTCTTCCCACCCTCGAAAAATTGCACAACTTGTGCAAGAGATCAATACTTTCGACAACCAGGCGGAGAACTTAGCAGAGGCGGACACTTCACGGAATCCACTGAGGGAGCAGCTCACATCATTTACTAATCAGATGGATGCAAGTCCATACTTTCTATAATGGTCCGAGGAATGCAACTAGAACAGTGATTGATGCCTCGGCTAGAGGAGCACTAATGAAGAAAACCACGGACCAAGCTTATGAAATTCTGGAAGATACTCGCACCAATACAACCGCGGCCTAGGGAGAAGACTACACCAAGAAAAGCCACGGGTGGTAATTCTGATAATGAAGTTCTCAAAATTTGGTTAATCATGTGGCACAAATTAATTAAATGCTTAATCCGCTAGACAAGAAGGAACCGCACGCCATACGCACTAACCCATGGAAGCTGTGTGAATTCCAGGAGGACAAAGACACAGCAATGTAACGTCAATCAGAAACCAAACCGTATGTGCTCAAGATGTGTCGAGATTCAACCAGAACCAGCCACAGCAAAAAGGACAGTATGGGGGAAATAACTACCATAACCAAAATCAAGGCCAAGGGTAGCTGAATAATCAGAATTTAATCGTAATACCAAGGGTATGGATGGAGGAATCGCAGCAATATGCCATCAAACCAGTTATGGAACCACTTAATGAGAAAAAGGTGATTTAGAACAAGTTCTGCTCCAAATGTCGACCTCCCACTGCCATGAATGAGACCACATGAATATAAAGAACAGCCACCCATTTGAAATTAATCAAGCCGCATGTTGAGAAACTTAGAGGTACAATGGCCAAATGGCTAATCTACCGGGGACAGAAGGCAACCTGGTCCCTACCAACCTTAAGTAAACCCAAGAAGAGATGGGAATGAACATGTCAAAGCAGTCATGCTGAGATGTGGTAAAGAATTAGAGACACAGGGGCAATCACCAGTTATAGAGGAGGTAGAGACTGAGAAAATCATCCAACCCGGTCAGAATGATGATGCAGATAAGGAACAACCTAATGAGAAACAGTCTGCAGAAAACACTACTGAAGCAAGGGCCAGCCTACCAATTCCTTATCCACAACGTCTAAAGAAGCATAAGCTGGACAAGCAGTTCACCAAGTTCATGGAGGTGTTCAAAAAGCTACACATCAATATCCCGTTCGCTGATGCTTTGGAACAGATGCCCAGTTATGTGAAGTTTATGAAAGACATACTGTCTCAGAAGAGAAGATTGGCTGATTTCGAAACAGTTAACTTAACTGAGGAATGTAGTGCCATACTTCAGAGGAAACTGCCGCAAAAGCTTAAAGACCCAGGCAGTTTCACTATTCCTTGCACCATTGGAAATTCTATCTTTGAGAGAGCCCTATGTGATTTAAAAAGATAAATCTTATGCCCTTGTCCATTTTTAAACGTTTGGGATTAGGTGAAGCTCGTCCAACTACAGTCACACTTCAGCTTGCCGACAGATCCTTAAAGCATCCGAGAGGGGTAATAGAAGATGTCTTAGTAAAGGTTGACAAGTTTATCTTTCCCGCGATTTCAACACTGATCTTTGTGATATGGAAGAAGACAAAGAAATACCTTACACTTCAGGCATACCCAAGCTTTCGCAGAATCAAGTGTGGCAATGATTGACGTTCAGAGGGGAGAACTAAAATTGAGAGTGCAGGAAGATGAAGTAAAGTTCAACGTGTTTGAAGCTGTGAGACATCCAGCAGAGAGTGATACATGCTTCATGGCAGAAATAGTAGAGGCTATAGTGTCTAGCCAAAGTGGTCTCACTGACCCTTTGGAGGCTAGCCTAGTACAGACTGATTCTGAGGATATGTGCGAAGAAGCAGAAGAATATGTAAAATGGATGGATTCGTTCGGACCCAATAGAAGGAAATACTTCGAATCTCTAGGTGAAGGAGCTAAAACGCCAGTACCATCGGTTGAACAACCACCCAAGATGGAACAAAACCTCTGCCTAGCCATTTGAAGTATGCATATATCGATAAGATCTACCTTACCAAAGGATCATCTTAGCATCCTCGATCGAACTAGAGGAGGAGAATGGCTGAGGGTCCTTAGAGACCATAAAAATGTGCTTGGGTCTTTAGCCGATTTAAAAGGGATTTGCCCTTCCATGTGCATGCATCGTATTTTGTTAGAAGATAGGCATAAACCTTAAGTGGAAGCGCAGAGGAGGCTGATTCCAACGATGAAAGAGGTAGTCCGAAAGGAAGTATTGAAATGGCTGGATACTGGTAATTTACCCTATTTCAGATAGTGCATGGGTAAGTCCAATTCAAGTAGTACCTAAGAAGGGCGTGAACAATCACATAAGAACTCAGAATAAATATATTATTGCCTTCTCGAACAAGCATCGGGTGGGAGGATTTGTATTGATTATCGGAAACTCGAATAAAGCCACTGAAAAGATCATTCCTATTGTCGCTTCTAGATCGATGCGGATCGATTAGCCGGTCATGAATATTATTGCTTTTGATGGATATCTGCCACAATCAAATCGCTATAGCCCTCGAAGATCGTAGAGAAGACGACATTCACATGTCCCTATGGTACATTCGCATCTCGTATGCCCTTTGACCGTGCAATGCGTCTAGCACCTTCAACGATGTATGATGGCCATTTTCTCCGACATGGTCGTAGAAGACAATCGAAATCTTCATGGATGATTTTTCGGTATTGCAATTCATTTGACAACTGTCCGGAAAAAATTTGAGATCGTATTGATAAGATGAGGAGACCAACTTAGTACTCAATCGGGGAGAAGCACATTTTATGGCAAGAGGGTATCAGACTCCTGGTCATCTGATTTCAAGAAGAGGAATAGAGGTGGACAGAGCAAAGATTGAAGCAATTGAAAATTACCTGACCCTCTGTTAAAGTGGACTATAAGTTTTAGGCCACGCTGGTTTCTATAGGAGCTTCATCAAAGACTTCTCTCAGATTGCAAAACCGTTGTCTAATCTCCTGGTCCAAGGGACCCCATTTGAGTTTGATTCGTAGTGTTTGCATGCATTTTCAATGTTGAAAGATAAGTTGGTATCAGCTCTTATTGTCGTGGCCCCATATTGGTC